>PVHP010005192.1:0-66326 GCA_004024765.1 Zapus hudsonius | reverse complement strand
TCCCGGGGGATAATGGCGGCGGGAGCCAGCCGGGGCGGGAGGGCTCGGCCCTCTGCTCCACAGGGGAGCAGCGAGGGATGGAGAGTTCGAACTCGGGTTCGGCCGGTGTCCAAAGCCTGGATAGCAGTTGAGGGGGGTCAAACCTTTAGGAGAGTCCTGGCGAAGTTGTTACTCGGCCACCATCTTGCTCCGCCTCTCCGCTGTCTCCATTTTTTAAATCATTTATTGGGGTCTCCTCCTAGGCTTGAGCTTCCTAAAGTAAGAAATGATGACCTTCTATGTCTATATCCTAGTACCTTACCCTGTCTGGTGAATGTTTTCTAGGATGAATGAGTTAGAGAAACAATGACTGTATAACTTTGTCACTTCAAACACATTTTTTTAAAATTAAACTTTAGGGCTGGAGAGATGGCTCAGCGGTTAAGGCACTGCCTTCAGTGCCTAAGGCCCTGAGTTCAATTCCCCAGGACCCACATAAACCAGACCCACAAGGTGGTGGCCCTGGTGCATTCTCTCTCTCTCTCTCTCTCTCTCTCTCTCTCTCTCTCACTCTCTCCTTGAAAAAAAATAAAATTAAACTTTACAAAAAGATTGCTTGTATTGGTATTCTACTTCTTGCTTAGTAGTTGTGTGACTTTGGGAAATTTATATCCCTGCTTTGTGCCTCAGTTTTTTTATCTGTCAACAATGAGGATAAAATAGTAATACCTTTTTATGAAGATTAAAAATGTCAGTACATGTGAAACAATTATAGTAGTGATCGTAATGAATTATTTAACAGAGTTCAGCAATTTTTTAAAACGTGGATTCCCCTCTGAAGTATATGATTTACTGTGTTAGGTGTGGGCCTTATGCATATGCTGGGCCATGAATAGATTGACTCTATAGCCTGTTCTTCTGATAACAGAATATCTCTTTTCTTTAGGGAATCATCTTTTGGTTCATTCTTTTGAACAGGTATAATCCCAGCCTCACCTTTTGCCTCTCTCACCTGGGGCTGCTATATCTGCTATGCAGAGTCGGTAGTATTAGGGGTGACAATGAAGAAGGTACTAGAGCAAGCTGAACACGTCATAATGAGTCAGAAGCCTCGGGACTTCTCACTGTTGCTACCTCTACATTTAGTCTCTGGAACTCAACAATGGGAAGAGAAATATAATATCCCAACTCATTACTGCTTAGCTCCTACCTGATCTTTTATTTCCCCACACAGACTGCCCAGATAAAGGCTCTACAGCCAATGCTAAATTCTGGTGTGGGGAGGGGGTGAAGGTAGACAGTTAAGTGGGTCACTTTGAAGCTAACACAGTCTAATTGCCACATTATAGTCTTTTTGTTGTTACTGGAAGGTTCTCCCTCCTTCCTCTCTGCCTTTGATCAACCCATGCCATGGCCCACAAGCTCCTTCCTTCTCTCCTTTCACTCTTCAGAGTTTAATTCACTTTTACACTGAAAGCCCAACTCATTCTTCCCTCCTCTTTGACCTCCTGCACCATTCCTCACAGAAAATGTCTTAGTTTTTATTCTTTCAAATCTCTAGAATTGGAATTAGCAAACCATAAACCATAGAAACAATGGTACCTCCCAACTTGTTTTATAAATAAAGTTTTATTGGCACACAGCCATACCCACTCATGATGCATTGCCTGTGGCTGCTTTCTTGCTAGAAGAGCAGTGCTGAGTAATCCCAGCAGAGAGTCTATGACCCATGGTGCCTAAAATACTTACTACCTCGTTCTGCACAAAGAGTTTGTCCGCTACTGCTGTAGATCATTGGCATTACTTAGGAGCTTGTTGGGAATGCAGGGTCCCAGGCCTACCTCAGATCTCTGGAAGCAGGCTCAGCAGTTTAAGGTGCTTCCTATGCACATTAAAGTCTGAGAAGCACTTCTCCAGCATTTACATACAGCAAGTAAGGATCACTGAGCCTGAGTCCAGTGTAGATTGTTTGTGAAGAACTTGGCTGATACAAGTTGATTAAAAACAATAAAGAAGAAATACATGACTTCATAGTGTGGTCCCCAGATGCTATGACATCTATATTACCTCAGAATTTATTAGGGGGCCTACTTCAAACCAACTGTATTCATTACTTTTGCATAACTGACAAAAACAACTGAAGGAAAGAAATTTTATTTTGGCTCACATTTTCAGAGGGTTCAGTCCATGGTTGCTTGGCTCCATAGTTGAGTGGAATGTCATGGTGCCAGGAGCTTGTAGCAAAGGATAGCTGTCCACATCACAAGACCAGGAAGCAGAGAGAGCAAGCTAGGAAGTAGCCAAGGATAATATCACCCCAAGCACCTGACTCCAGTAACTTCCTTCTTCCAGGCAGGACCCACCTTCCTACACTTCCAGATCTCCCACCAAAATAGCACCACCATTGAGGTCCAAGTGTCCAAAACATGAGCCCATGGGGGCATTTCAGATTCGGACCATAAAACCAACTAAGTTGGAAACTGGTAGGGTTCAGGCATTTGTGCTTTCATGAGCCCCTCAGGTGATTCCAATGCAGGTTGAATATAGAGCACAAATCCAAGAGTTCTATTTAAAGTGGTCTATGATAAGTACCTGTTATTGGGGTGTGTGTGTGTGTGTGTGTGTGTGTGTGTGTGTGTATTAAGTCTGCATGTAATTCTCATTTGTAGGCAGGATCCCAAACTTCAGTTTTGGATCTTTTAATCCAATGAGTATTTATTCGGCACACACTGAACAGGGCACTAAATGAGGTTTATGGTTACAGCTACAGCTGCACTTACATGAATAATCAAGTTTCCTGCTGCTGAAACAATCATTGACCAATGAATTCCATAGATATTAATGTCTGCTTTGAGAGCAACAGCCTGGAGCCCAAAGGAAGGAGGTGATAAAATCATTAGGAAAGTCAGATAGGCTTCCAAATGGATTAAATATTTGACCCAAGTCTTTCTGGTGGTTTTTTTTTTTTTTTTTTTTTTTTTTTTTTTTTTTTTTTTGGTATTGTTGTTGGTTGGTTGGTTTAGTTTGTTTTAGAAACAGAGTCTCAATATGTAGCCTTGGCCGGACTGGAACTTACTAACTAGTCCTGGTTGCCCTTAAACTTGACGTGTGGTCCCCTTGCCTCTTCCTCCCTAGTGCTGGGGTTGCAGGTGTGTCCGTCCCACCGTGCCCTACTGAGCTGCATCATAAATGGGTAAGTAATGTTGAGGGGTATTTCATTTCAAAGAGCAGGGCCATATGTAATGGCGTGACCAGGAAATTCCAAGCTGCTTGATGTGGATGAAATATCAGAAATGAAGGAACTGGTATGGAGTCTGAAACTCCACATGACTCTAGGAGGTTCCTGTCTCGTGGGAAAGCCTAAAAGAGTGAACTTAAATAGTGTTTGAAAAGCCAGGCAGGCGTGGTGGCACGCGCCTTTAATTCCAGCACTCAGGAGGCAGATGTAGGAGGATCGCCATGAGTTTGAGTCCAACTTGATACAAGATAGTGAATTCTAGGTCATCCTGGGCTAGAGTGAAACCCTCAAAAAAACCACCACCAACAAGAACACCTAGTGTTGAGCGCATGAAGGCTTCGTGAGGAGATTGGTCATTCTCTAGTTTTATCTTAATGCCTAGTGGGGAGTGACCAGAAGCAAACCTAGTGCTCTGGCTGAAGGAGGAGAAGCAGGGCATAGAATTCCCAGGTGAGCATCGGAGTCTTCATTGGCTGTGAAGGGAAAACAGACTCCATGCAATTGGAATGGAGCAACTCTCCACCCACAGCCACACAGAGCCCCTGGGTCTGGGCTGGGGGCCTGGCTCCACTCTCCCAGGAAGGGCAGCCCCCCTGTCTGTCTCCCCATGCTCTGAGGCTTCCTTCTCAGCAGCAGGTCCCCCTGCCTTGCAGCCTGGAGTCCACACGCCAACACACAGCTGCTAACTTTCTTTCCCCCTCACGCTAAGCTGGAACATTTTGCACTTTTCTTCTCCAACTCTTTCAAAGCAAGTCATTTTCCCCCTTCTGGAAGGACGCCATTGTTCCCTTGACATTAAAGATAGGTCTTCAGTGTTTTCTCTTAAGGCAGCAATTGGTGAAGTAAGTTGTATTATGCGGACTTGTCAGAAGGATACAACATTACACAAAGGAATGATGTGAAGCCAAAATTGCCTCTCTTTTTTTCAACCTTCCCAATCTCTCCCGCATGCAGATTCCAAGCCATTTTCCTGCCCTGGTGTGGCTGGGATGGGAGGGGTGGGTCGGTGATGGAGGGCAGAGATGGAGTTTATGGTTCCCTGCTGAGCACCCTGCTGGGACAGCTGGGTGATGGACAGTGTGACAAGGGACAGCAGGGCTAGGGGGTAGGGAGACTAAAGAGAAAAATCTCCCTTTTCTTATGAATGGTGACTCCAGACTCTCTGAACTGGATGGCTGGTTGTAGACCTAAAGGTCTCCTCTTTCCTCTGGTGAATTTGCAGTGTATTTCCAAGTGGCTTTTACTGCGGATAACGTGATTAACACTGCTGAACCATGGTCCTATCTACATTGAGCGGAGGATCTAGACCTTGCTGGCCAGTCATTCATTCATTCATCTGGGCTGTGGGCTCTTCTTTTATAAAGTTTTATAGAGTTTGTTTGCAGCAGTTGGAGGCCCACCCATCCTCTCTCTCTCTCTCTGTCTCTCTCTCTCTCTCTCTCTGCCTCTTTCTCTCTCACTTTCTTCCAAATAAATAAATAAACTCACTAATTGAGTGAGCTTGGGAAAAATACTTTCATAATTACTTTGCAACTTCCTCATTTATAAAATAGAAATAAGTATTAGGGTTTCCTTATACGGCCATTGTATGGGTTAAATTATACAATGTCTGTAATTAATATGCTCCCTGGCAGTGTGTGTTCTCAATAAATGTTTAATGGATGTTGTGATTTTCATCATCATTAATCTATAGACATTTATTAAGTGCTGCTGGTTCTTCCTGGGCCCTGGAGAGAGGAGGAGAAGTGGCGCAGGACGTTGTAGGTGATCTGTGGAGAGGCAGAGCAGGCTGTGCCAGATCAGGGTTGGAGATGAAGCTGGGGAAAGGTGAGCACCTGCTACAGGTGAAGGAAGGACAGCCAGCCACCCACACCCAGTGTTCAGAGAGGAGGCGGCTCCTCAGGGTGACTTGGAGCAAGGGCAAGGAGAGAGTGTTGTGTGTCAAAGTCTGCCAGGAGAGAGAGCAGATGTGAAGACATCACAAGCCTGATGCCTCCCGGAGCTGTGGAAGGGATGTATGAGCTGAAGAGAATGTGGCTGAAAAGAAATGCACCATTCTGTGCATCTGGCTTTTATGTGAGTACTAGGTAATCAAATTCAGGTCAGCAGGCTTTGCAAGTGAGGGCCTTTAACTGCTGAGTCATCCCTCCAGCCCCAAACCCAATATTTTGCAAGCTTGCTAAAGAACTGGAGGGAGGAGGGAAGGAAGGAAGGGAGGAAGGGAGGGAGGGAGGGAGGGAGGAAAGGAGGGAGAGAATGAGGGAAGAAGGAAGGAGGGAGGAAGGGAGGAAGGAAGAAAGGAAAGAAAGGAGGGAGGGAGAAGAGAGAGAGAGAGAGGAGTATATTGATGTCCTTGGCTGTTTAGCAAGAATTCCTAGTGACTGCAAGGTGTGGCTTGGTGCTTGGAGCCAGGCATCTGAGCCTGCCAGTGGGTGGCCCCAGGAATGGCAGGAGGCCCGAGTAGCGCTCTCTCTCTCCCTCCCTCCCCCTCTCTCTCTTCCCCCCTTCCTGGCTGGGAATACAACTTGAGCAGCCACCTCATGCTCCTGCTGTCATGTCCTCCTCATCTCGATGTACTTAAACTGTGAACCAAAATAAACCTTTCTTTCATAAGTTGCCTTTTGTCAGGTATTTGGGGCAGTGATGAGAAAGGTAAAGAATATAGTGATGCAGGGCTGGAGAGATGACTCAGTGTTTAAGGCACTTGCCTGCAAAACCTAACGACCCCAGTTCAATTCCCCAGTACCCATGTAAAGCCAGATGCACAAAGTGGCACAGGCATCTGGAGTTCCTTTGCAGTGGCTGGAGGCCCTGGCATGCCCATAGTGCCCATATGCTCTCTCTCTCTCTCTCTCTCTCTCTCTCTCTCTCTTTCTCTCTCTCCTTGTAAATAAATAACAAAAATATTTTTAAAAAGAATACAGTGATATAATAGGTGCTCAATGCATGTTTCAGCACACCAAGGCTGGACAGTTTGCAAGGGCAGCTGAGCTCACTCACTACTAGCAGGGTTTGGACCATGGAGGGTCCACAGCCCACCCCTGAGGGCTGGTGGTTCTGCTGAAACAGCGGTCAAGGTTAGCCAACTTCCTTCCATCCCTTCTAGCATAATGTCATAATAAAGCCCAGAATTTTTAAAAAATATTTTTATTTATTTATTTGTAAGCAGAGAGACAGATATATATATATATATATATATATATATATATATATATATATATATATATATATATATATATATATATATATATATAGAGAGAGAGAGAGAGAGAGAGAGAGAGAGGAAAGAGAGACAGAGAGAATGGCATGCCAGGGCCTCCAGTCACTGCAGACGAACTCCAGATGCATGCACCACTTTATGCATCTGGCTTTACATGGGTACTGGGGAATTGAACTTGGGTAGTTAGACTTTGCAGGCAAGCACCTTAAAATCGCTTAGCCATCTTTCCAGCTCTGTCTGTAGCACCTTCCAGACTGCAAAGTAATCCTGGCTTCTCGGGAGAAGAGCAGCTACAAGGACAAAGTCCTTAGGACACTGAGAAGAAAAGACTAGGACTGAGATGTCCACACCAGCAGGTAAGAGCTCAGTCAAATGCCCCAAATCTGCCTCTGGCTTTTGCATAGCTAATAGTGACAGCTAGGTGTGAGGCAGCCTGCTCTATCCAAACCTCATGGGAGAGAGGAAGGACCAGGGGAAGGGCAGAGTGGGGGCGATGCCTTCTGGCTGCTCTGGGGACACAGTCACGAAGCCATTACTCCTGTGCCGTGGCATGCTCTTCTGCTGGCATGTTTGGTCTGAAGTTGGAGGGTCGTGCCCTGAGAGGTGAGCAATAGGAGATAACAGGAAGGTGAGCAGCTCCTACTTTGCAAAACACTTTCACCTAAGCTGGGCTAGTTGATCCTTATCACTGCACAGCACAGGAGGCCCAGCAGGAAAGACTGCAGTTTACAGATGAAGAAATAGCTGATTTGTTTTACCCAAACCTCAGCACTGGACTCCAACAGGGTCTGGATTCAAATCCAGAGGCATCTGGCTCTTTCCAGCAGGCAGGAGCTGCTTTGCAAACTGTAGCCCTTGGCTGAGTCAAGGCAGCTGACTTTGTGGGGCCTGTGAGAAGTGTGTGGGTTAGCTAATCTGAAAACATGGAGTTTGGGCTAGAGAATCTCAGCAATCCCTTCTGCAGGGGTAACCTCCCAAGGAATCTTGGTTTATTTGGATCTTATTTTGAGGCAGGGTCTCACGTAGATGAAGCTGATCTTGAACTTTGGGTGTTTCTGCCTCTAGCTCCTGACTGCGAGGATCACAGATGTGCACCACCATACCTGGTGTGTGAGTGCTGGGGATCAAACTCAGTTCTGTGGGCATTCTAGGTAAGCTACAAGTCCTGCCCCTGGCTTTGGTTTTTTGAGGTAGGGTCTCCCACTGTATCCCAGGCTAGCTTATAACTCTATGAGTGGTCTCAATTCTGCAGAGATTTTCTTGCCTTTGCCTCCTGAGTGCTGGGATTATAGGTGAGAGCCAACATACCTTCAAAGGTAGTCTTTCGACTTCCTTCTTATCTTAAGGCCATGATAAACCCCCGAGACAAAGGAGTTGACAGTGAGAAGCCATCCACAGACAAGGATGGTCATCAGTAGGGTGACGTCATCCTCTTTGTCATGTCTCTGCTCCTGCTTGGGGCCCAAGTGTTTTCTTCCCCAAGCAAGGCTCTACACATCCTTTAGCTTCTCCCAGGCCCTTTTTCTGTGGCCTCTGCAGAAGGCATTAGGCTGGAGAGATTCCCCCCCCCCACATACACACACACCTCTCTAATCTACCTATCTTCCCAGAACCTTTGTAATTACAGGTGCTCAGCCTGATCTGTGCTTTCTGCATGCCAGAACTCTGCTGAACAAAGGGTCTTCATTTCCCAAAAGGATTTGCTCTTTTTCTCCTGGACATTGTTTCCTTGGAGGGACCAAGAGTTTACAACAGAAACCACAAAAGACATTTATATATGCATATGTTCATGTGTGTCTGTGGGTGCCCATATGTGGATGTTAGGGGACAACCCAAGGTATTGTTCCTTGGGTGCTGTCCACATTTTTTTTTAGGCAGGGTCTCTCACTGGCCTGAAACTCTCCAAGTATCCTAGACCGGCGGGCCTGCAAGATCCAGAGACCTGCCTGTCTTTACCTCCCCAGCATGGGGATTACAAACATATGCCATCACACCTAGCAGAATAAAATTTTTTAAAAATATTGTTATTTACAAGCAAAGTCAGAGAGAGAGAATGGGCATGCCAGACACATGTGCCTCTGTGGTAGTCAACCTTCTTGTTGCTGTGACAAAGAAGAACCCAACCAAAGCAGCTTGGGGAGGAATGGGTTTATTTTGGCTTACAAAATATGATGGTTAGGTTTTGTTGTCAACTTGGATCTTTTTATAGATCCTTGGATCTTGGGTGGGTCTCTGAGGATGTTTACAGGAAGGCAGTCTCTCAGCAAGGGGCAGGATGTAAAGAAGCTCAAGGAAGCTGGAAGTAAACATCCTTTCCTGTGTGGGCCATGCAGGAAGGAAATTCCAGAGACTCAAGAAGTCTGGGAAAGGGTTGTAAGACCCCACCCTAACGTTGTATAAAGGGGAAGAAATTCTCTCCTTGGCCCTCCTGCCTGTTGGCTGTTTTGTGTGTGTGGTGTAGGTGATGGGTTTTTCTCTCTGCTTGGACATGTGAAAGAGGGCCAGCCTCTTTTGCTGTTATGGAACTTCCCCCTCAATCTGTAGTTTCAATAAATACTTTCCTCCCCCAAATCATGCCTGGTTTGAAGATTCATCCCAGCGGCATGTGGCTGACTGAGACACAAACTCTAGGGGAGACTCCATGATGGCAGAGAAAATGATGTCATGAGCAGAGGGGTGGACATCACCTCCATCACAGCACTGCAAATAGCGACAGGAAGGTGTGCCAAAAAACTGGCAAGGGGAAGCTGGTTTATAACCCCATAAGCTGCTCCCAACAATACAGCTCCAAGTTTATAATACTCAAACTGCCATCAGCTGGGGATGGAGCATTCAGAAGACATCAAGTTTATGGGGGTCACCTGAATCAAACCATCCCAGCCCCTTTTGTGTATCTGACTTTATGTGGGTACTGGGGAATTGAACTCAGGTTTTTGGGTTTTGCAGGCAAGCACCTTTACCACTGAGCAGTCTCTCCAGCCCCTAGCATAAGAAATTTTACAAGTGAATAAAGGCCTCCTCTCCTTCTCCCTCCACTCCTGGTCACACTCTTGGCTGAGAACAGAGGCTCGTTTTCTCACCCCAAAATGTGTGTGTCTTATCACATGCTTAGAATCCGCTTCAGCAAAGCAGAAGAAAGCTTGCTCCAAGCCTGGGCCTTGGGGTCTCTGCATTTTGTTTCCTTTGACCTCTTGGCTTATTGTGCAGATTCAAAAGAGGGGCCTCAGGAACAAAGTCTCTCTGGGGCCGCATGGAATATTCTGGAATTAGGCCACTGCTGTCAATTTCATTTGGTGATCCCAGTTGGGTCTCCAAATTATACCTGTAATTTGGTGCACTCCGTGTATCGCAGACTGTCAGAGAAATCCTATAATTATTTTTAAGTGACAAAAGTTTTAAGGAATAGCTAAATAAATGGAGTTAAATTTAGAGCTCTGTCTGTACAATGGAATGTGGCAAGAGGCAGAGGCACGATCCTCGGCTGGAGGAAGGAGACTCTTAAGACTATCCAAAAGGTGGCAGCAAAAATTACCTCAATTAGCTGAACAAGAAGCCTGGTCTCCTCCGCCAGCTCGCCAGGAGCCCTGGCACACACCATTTCCCTTGGCTGCCAGAATCCCCGGCATCCTTCACCCAGCTGTCCCCTGCTCCATCTGCTGCTGTCGTCTGAGCCTGATCTCTGAGCCCTCCTCACCTCCTGTCTCCTCTGGCTCAGCATTCCAGGGTCAGGAGTTCACACTGAGAAGAAACCTCAGAACAGAGCCACTTCCCAAGAAGCCCAGAGAGGAGAAGCCAGAGCTGGGACTGGCCAGGAAAGGTTTGCCACAGGCATACAGCAATGAGATCTCTGGAGAAATGTGATGAGTCCTCATTGAGCTGTTCATCCAAGATTTTGTTTTTTTTTTTTTAATATACATATAATTTATTTATTTGCAAGCAGAAAGAGATATAGAGAAGAGAGACAGGCAGTGAGAATGGGTGTGCCCACAGCCTTTAGCTGCTGCAAACGAACTCCAGATGTGTGCATCACTTTCAGCATCTGGCTTTATGTGGTTACTGGGGAATTGAACCCAGGTTGTTAAGCTTTGCAGGCAAGCACCTAACCACTGAGCAATTTCTCCAGTCCCAGCCAAGATTTTTTAAATTTTTATTTTTATTACTCATTACTCTTCCATGAAAGGTTGTACCCTTAGACCCCCCCTCCCTGCCCCAATTCTGCTGAGGGTTTTTTTTTTTTGGTGGAGTTATTGATAGTCATTGTGGAGAACGAGAGGCCTCAGTCTCTGCAGGGATGGGGGAAACATGGCTCTCAGGCTATTCCCACCCACCCTGAGGCTCTTACAGCCTTTCCACCCCCTCTTCTTCGATGCTCCCTGAACCCTGGCAGGCTAGATAGGATCTAATTTAGTGTCACTTTCTTTGTTTCATCCAAAATTGTTTATTTTATTTTATTTTTGTTTTTATTTTTAAGACAAGATGTATGTAGTCTAGGTTGGCCTAGAATTTACTTTGTAGCCCAGGGTAACCCCAAACTTTTAATTCCCCTGCCTCAGCCTTCCATGTACTAGGGCAACAGTGTGTGTAGCATACCCAGTTATTAGATTTTTATTTTTGTTTTATTTGGGGGTTTATTTGTGTAGGGACAAGGTTTCATTGTGTATTCTAGGCTGGCCTCATGCTCACAACAGTAGTCCTGCACCTCAGCTTCCCAGGAACCGGACTGCAGGCATGTGCTAATGTGCCAACCTTCATCCTAACTTTTAAATGTTGAGACTCTACTCTGGCCTGGATATTTATAAGTGACTTAAGTTTGATTGAATGAATCAAATATTTATATTCAAGCATTCACTAAGAATTATATGCATTTCTAGGTTCTGGGTTTATAGCTGTGAACAAAAGAGTAGTCCCTACCTGCATGTTGCTAACTTTCTAATGGGGAAAAGCATACGTAATAAATGAGAGAAATGCTTAGATGGGGTGATGTGCTTAGGGGGGAGATCAGGCTCTGTCCAGCATCTGAGTGACAGAAGAGGCTGTCCCAGCTTTGAAGGGGACAGGCAGGACTGGCCTGGCTGAGTCAGGATCTGCAGGGGCTGATGCAGCAGCCCTGGGCTTTGAGGGGTGCGGCTAGAATAAGCAGAAAGATGGGAAACACTCAGGAAGCTGTTGTGGGCATGAGTGAATCCTGCAGCTCCCTGCTTGAGAGGATCGGGAGGAAGGAGACATTTTTGAAAAGTAATTACTGGGCTGGAGAGATGGTTCGGCGGTTAAGGTGCTTGCCTCTAGTGCCTAAGGCCCTGGGTTTAATTCCCCAGGACCCACATAAGCCAGACACACAAGGTGGCAGCCCTGGCATTCTCTCTCTCTCTCTCTCTCTCTCTCTCTCTCTCTCTCTCTCTCTCTCTCTCTCTCTGTATCTCTGCTTGAAAATGAAAAATAATAAATAAAATATTTAAAAAATAATAATTAAAAAAAGAAAAATAATTACTGAGGCTGGGGAGATGGCTCAGTGGTTAAAGGTGCTTGCTTTCAAAGCCTGTCAGGCCAAGGTTCAATTCTCCAGTACCCATGTAAAGCCAAGTGCATAACGTAGTACAGGTGTCTGGAGTTCATTCGCAGTGGCAAGAAGTCTGGCCACATTCTCTCTTTTGCTCTTTCTCTCAAAGCACAAATAAATAAAATATTTTTTCAAATTACTATTTTGATTTCAGTGTGGTTATTTAAACCAGGGATCAGCAAGCTACATGTGTTGCTTTTGATATGAGCCTAATTTTTGCATTTTTATGTAGAAGGAGGGGATTAAAAGAAGACTGTGACACATGAAAACTATATGAAATTCAAGATTCACAGGTTTATTGGAACAGAGCCATGCTTATTAATTTATATATTGTCTATGGGTATTTGTATGTTATCATGATGGGATGGAGTGGTCAAAATAGAGAGCATTTGACTCGTGAAGACGAAAATATTTATGACAGAAACACTCACCAGCTCCAGGTTTATGCAAATTAATAGGAGGGGGTTAGGCCTTAGCTTTGGGGTCAGAGGCCCCTGATTACAGGCCTTGTTGGCCCACTACTAGATGATTTTTTAAAATATTTTATTTATTCATTTTCAAGCATAGAGAAGAGAGAGAGAGAGAGAGAGAGAGAGAGAGAGAGAGAGCACACCAGGGCCACCACCTTGTGGGTCTGGCTTATGTGGGTCCTGGGGAACTGAACCCAGGGCCTTAGGCACTAGAGGCAAGTGCCTTAACCGCTGAGCCAACTCTCCAGCCCACCACTAGATGATTCTATGAGTTGGAATAAGTGGACTACCCACTACCAGATTGTTCCTCACCTCCAGGATAGGGACAGAGTACTGACCTCTAAGGGTACTAGGGAGGCTTAAGGAAATACAGCAAGTGCTTGATACAGCCATTCTAGTGATGGTGCACAGTGACGGATGAGCGTAGGGTGGAGGCATGTTATGGAATAAGAGGTGCTTGTGTCCTTTGGAAATCAGATGCTGAAGCCCAACCCTCAATGTGATATTTAGAGATGAGCCTTTAGAAGGAAATTACATTTAGATGAAGTCATGAGGGTAGAGACCTTATAATAGTGTTAGTGTCCTCAAAATTTACATAGACCAGAATGAGTCCCTGCTCTTTCTCTATCTCTCTCTCTCTTTCTCTCTCTCTCCTCTCTTCTCTCTCCTCTCCTCTGCCCTCTCTCTTTCTTTCTCTCCCCTCTCTTCTCTCTCTCCTCTCTCCTCTGTCCTCTCTCTTCTGTCTGTCTTAAGTGAGGACACAAAGATAAAGCAGCTATCTTTAAACTAGGAAGAGGCCTCACCAGAACCTATTGCTTGGATTTCCAGGTTCCAGAACTGTGAGAAATGAATGTCTATTGTTTAAGCCTCCTATTTTAAGCTGATTTGTTACAGCAGCTTGAACTGACTGACACAATCATGGAGCAATTAGTTTTCCCCAGGAAGCCAAAGGAAGTGGTCACTGAGCTGACTTTTTGGAGATATATTGAATTTTCCCAGGTGAGGAAAGAGGGGAGAGACAAGGAGTGATGTGATGAAAGGATGCGGTGGTACAGGGAGCTTGTGGTTGGGACTTGGGGTAGACAGGGCATTCTTGTCCAACACCAGCCTTGGGAGCTGGAGAGGAGGGAGGACTCAGTACAGCTGAAGCTGGAAAGGCTAAGGATCCCATTATCAAAGGAAAGCGCCCATGTGACATCTGAAGTGTTCCAGTCCCCCTTGCTGAAGTCATCTTAGACCAGGGGGTGAAAAGCCAGTAAAAAGAAGATCTGCTACTTGTTCTTCTATGACCAAAGGCCAAAAGAGAGTTCCCAAGCCCTGCTCTGTGACCAGCCTGCTGATCATGGAAACATGCAGTGGGAAATAAGAAAGATGTGACCCTTAATGTCAGGTTATTTTGAGTTATGCAAAATAAGAAAAAAAATTTTCAAAGAAGAAGGAACACAAGGTACTGAAGAAAAAGTATGCTCTGTCTAATAGAGTCTCAGGGACTTTTTGCTATGGACATTGGAAAGTTTTTGTAGAGTTTTAAATGTGGAAGTGATGTTCTCAGACTTGGCATTGGAAGGATGAATGTGGTTCCTTGGCTTGGATGGAAGGAGCTTGGATAGAAAAGGCTAGGCAATTAGCTCAGTTGGTAGAGTGCCGGCTTAGCATGCACAAAGCCAGGTGCTCAGTCCCCAGTACCGCATGAACTAGGCATGGTGGCACTTGCTGTGAACCAAAAAGGTGGGAGTTGGAGGCAGGAAGATCAGAAGGTCAAGGTCATCTTTGGCTAGAGAGTGACTGTGGTGGTTTGATTTAGGTGGCCCTCATAAATTTATGTGTTTTTAAAAAATATTTTATTTATTTATTTGTAAGGAGAGAGAGAGAGAGAGAGAGAGAGAGAGAGAGAGAGAGAGAGAGAGAGAGAGAGAGAGAGAATATGGGTGTGCCTGGGCCTCTAGCCACTGCAAATGAACTCCAAATGCATGCACCACTTTGTGCATCTGGTTTACGTGAGTACTGAGGGATCGAACCATGTTCCTTAGGCTCTGGAGGCAAACACCTTAACCACTGAGCCGTCTCTCCAACCAAAACTTATGTGTTCTGAATGCTAGGTCCCCAGCTGCTGGCAATTTGGGAATTGGAGTCTCCTGGAGGCAGTGTACTATTGGGGGTGGGTTTATGGGGGTTATAGCCAGCTTTCCCCCTTGCCAGTGTTTGGCACACTCTCCTGCTGCTGTTGTCCACCTGATGTTGGCCAGTGGGTGATGTCCAGCCTCTGCTCATGCCATGTTTTCCTGCCACCATGGTTTCCCCACTGAAGCCATGAACAACACTACCTCCATCAGCCTAAGGAGTTTGGAAAACTCAGGTCTCCAATAGTCCAGGAAGAGGGAACAATCAGAAATATGGAGAGGATGACAAAACAAAACACAGGAATATATGTTCATGGCTTCAGCGGGAAAACCATTCCTAATTTTTTAGGCACCCTAATATCTACTTTCATGGAGAGACCTTCTTTGACCTTTTTTGTTGTTATGTCCTATCTTCTTCACCCATCATGGTGGAGAGAAAGATGGTATATGTAACACAGTTGCTGAGTCTATGACCACGGAATATTCCTCCAGACAGTGGGAAAACACCGTGGTGGGGTTGCAAAACCTCCTTCAACAACGGAAGAAGGCAGTGTTCAAACAGATGTAGGAAGGAGTCATAGAAAAACACATGGAGCTAGGGGTTGTGGTGATGCATGCTTTTAATCCCAGCATTCGAGAGGCAGAAGCAGGACCAGAATGAAGCAGCATATGTTATTTCTTCAAGCATCAAACAATAGTGTTTTAAATAAAAACTTCCCAGGATAGACCCCCAAATGTTTAATTGTCATTCTCCCTAGACTTCACCTTAATGGATGCAACCAAGCACCCGGGAGCAACAGACCTGGCACTGTGTCATCCAGTTGACTTCAAGCTGGAAACCCTGGGCTGCTCCCCTCACCTGTAATTAACCAGGTGGAGTACAGACAAGTTAATACTAGCAGCTCATCGAGATGCCTGCAATGTCCCCAGGTCCAGACAAAGGTGTTCTTCCTTTTAATCCTCTGTGTCAGGACAGATGGCACTTCCAACCCAACCTAGCACCTGGGAAATGTCTTTCATGCCACCACCAATTAAGATGCATCTCCAGCAGCGTGCCTCTCCCTGGCCAGGAGCCTCTTCCATGAGAGGCCTCTCTGGTCCATTGGGGCTGTCGCTGCCAACTGGAAAAGCTCTGAGATGCTGAGGGAACTCCCAGGAAATCTTGGTGTTTTTTTTTTTTCAATTAATATTTGGGTTTTGGTTTTTATTTGGAGACAGGTCCTTGCTTATGTAGACTAAGCTGGATTTAATATGCAGTACAGCCAGGCAGGACCCAAACTCATGAGCTGTTTTCCTCTGTCTCCTGAGTAGTTGGATTTTAGTATGTATCAACATGCCTAGCAAATTCTTTTATTTATTTCTTTCATCCAGTTGGCAAATTTGGTGCACCTACTATGTGCCAACAGACACTCGAGGGGATGTAAATGCTAAACAACACTCAGAGGAAGCCACAATCTAACAGGAGCAACTAATTAAAGTTCACTGTGAAAATACCGTAAGTAGGGGCACTCTGAGGCCCTGTAATCACAGAAAAGGAAAAGTTCACTAATTTGGGGGAAGGGCCGACATAAAATAAAGCTTTAGTTTCAGAGCAGCCATATGTGATCGTCTATATTTGTACTAAATGGTGATTCATCGTATTTATTATTTCTTGTTTCTGCAGTGCCAAGGATTGAACCTACAGCCTTGTGAACATCATGTACCATGTTCCACCACTAGGCTGTGTCCCCAGTCCTAACTCACATTTTTATAGCGCAATATGGTTTGAACATTTCCACACATTTGTTTCATTTTATCCCTTAATGCTTTTGCGGAGAAATTATTCTTTCCTGCTTATAATGCAAGAAATTAAGGTTCACGGAGTAAAAGTCAATAACAGAGGCCAGGAAGCTAGAAAGGGGCCATGAGGGAGGGGGCAGAGGGCATGGGGTAAAGGGAGTATAGTAGAGAAAACACTGGGGAGAAATTGTCTAAGTGGGGTCAGCGGAAGGGAGAGAGACGAGGACGGGGAGGGAGGGAGGTTAATCAAAATTCAGGATGTTATAAATAAGCCATATGGAAACTTACTTCTTCACTAGCTAAATAATATATATGTAAATAGGAGAATGTTTGGGCAGAAGAACCCAATGGGGTGAACAATGCTGTGTCCAGAAGCCATAGATCGTTAGAGTTCCAGGAGTGGGGTACCTTCTGGCGAGGTGTTGGTCAGGAAGGCCCCTGATGGCAAGGCTCTTGAAACTGTGGTCATGCTACACAATACAGGAAATGGTGAGGAGTGGTTTTGCTTGTTTGTCCCCAGTTCTGAAGGATTTCAAGAGCCACATGGAGTAGCCACAGTCGTTCCGAAGTGAAGTCAGCACGACTCAGTCAGGATGCTAAAATAGAATATAAAACGTTGTCACCTGGCTTCTAAATCTCATGCCTGGGAAACACCAAATTTGTGAGGCTGGATCCAAGGGATCACAAAAACAACCGAGAATGGAAGGCACTTGCTTGTCCTGCCTCTAGGGATCTGGAGGAGACGTGGCCCATCACTGCAAAAAGTCCAGACTTTGCCAGATGTAAAGAATGTGAACAGGGATGATGGAGAATCTGCCTGCCAATGAGCAGAGCAATTCTGTTGAGTTTCTAGAAGCATCTGGGGTACCTACAAGACTTTGGGCCTATGTGCATTTGTAGCCAGGCACTCCTCTCCACCTCTGGCATTGTGTAGCATGAACAGTTTTACTAGCCTGCTCATTGCAGAATCAGCTACTTAATTAAGATCAGGCCCTTACATTGAAGTGTGTGGTTAAACGCTTTGCCCTGGACAACTGGCCAGCCCAGCTCCAGAATTTAATCATAGCAGCCCAGAGACTTTTGTGGCTGACCACCGATTGGGAAAGAAGTTACGTGGGAGATGAAAAATGGTTTCCTCTGCTGACAGAGGGCTGGTACTGCTTTGAAAAGAAGCCATGTGGGGAGTGACTTACTGTGCCAGACCTGTAGTTCTTAGAGGTCAGTGGTTCTCAGAGTAAGGGTTCCTGGACGACAGCAGCAGCACCTGGGTACTTGTTAGAAGTAAAACTTCCTGTGCCCACCCTGACCTACTGGGGATGCACCCTGGGGGCGGAATGCAGCCATCTGTGCTTTGAGAAGCCTCTGTGTGATTCTGAAGCTTGTGAATGCTTGAGAACCATTGTTCTGAAACAAGGAGCTACTTCTGAACTGAGTACCAAGCTTTGCAACCTTCATGGATGCAACGTCCATCCAGTGTTGGTGGCCTTGAATAGGAGCTGGAGGAACTTTACTGATGCAGTAAACTTACTTAGCTCATTCTCCTAGCTAAGTCTCCTCTTACAATGACCAGCCTCAAAGGAAGCTAGAATAGCTGGGTACTCCGACAAAATAATTCCGACTAGCCATTATCTCGTTCTGCCCACGTTGCAGCCCTGGAAGGAAAGCCATTTTCACAATGAAGAAAGAGAGTCAGGAAAGTTCATTTACTTGCCCAAGCCCACATATCCAGGAGGTGTAGACCTCATAGCTAAGCCACACCAGAGCTGTGCTATGATCGAGAACAATCCAGGGAGAATTCCATGACTCATCCACAAAGGTTGTATCTCATGTGCTTCAATCCATCACCTCTCTTTGCTAAGAAATATGTCTCTTGGACTTGGTGAAATTCTGAAAGCTCATCCTTTGTTGAGCAGCCCTTCTTTATCAATACAGTTTCATACAACTCTTCCCTGGCAGTCTGTCCTAGACAAGGAAGACAGAGGGCGTGAAAGTAGGGTCAAGTGGCTGCCACCCCACTTTGTCAGGCTTAGACACAAATAGAGCCATTGACCTTCACCTGTTTGTAGGAAACGGGAAGCTATTTTTCAGATGCTTCCCAAGCTCTCTCTGTACTTCTGTTATTTCTGATCCTATATACATTTTTGCTCCCATTAAATCCCATTCCAAGCCGGGCGTGGTGGCGCATGCCTTTAATCCCAGCACTCGGGAGGCAGAGGTAGGAGGATCGCAGTGAGTTCAAGGCCACCCTGAGACTACATAGTGAATTCCAGGTCAGCCTGGACCCTACTTCGAAAAACCAAAAATAAATAAATAAATCCCATTCCATTTCTTGCTCTACCTAACCCTGCCTACATTCCTCACATGGTTATTTCCACGGCATTCAACTCCCAGTCCAAGACCCAGACGCGCCCACTCTCTTCACTTGTCCTGGATGCATTCTCTGCTCCCCTCCCTTTCTCTTGCTCTTGAACCTGACCGCTCTCCAAAGAACATACACACCACACTGTGATTTACTTGATTGCAAATCCAGGCTTTCATCTGTAACAGGGCTCCTGACCCTCCCTGACAAGTGTTTACTGGCTCTTCCTTCACTCCTCTGCTCTGTTCCAAAACTTCACACCACTCCCAGGTCCCACTCATCAGCAGGTGTCCTCATACAGTAAAGAATGGCCACCAAACAGGGGCTTCCTCCACTCTCCTCCCATTATTTCCTGAGTGGTCTGATGAGGATTTCTACCCATCTTTCCTTCTTTCCCCCCTTCCACAATGCAAGAGAACGCTCATCTTTCTGCCAAGGCTAGTCCTTGAGATTTTTTTAAGTTTGTTCAAGACTTTGTCTTCTCCCTCATCATCATCGTTGCTCCATCTATCTCCCCCTCCACACACACACTTTGTTTTTATTTTTGCTTTTGAGACAGGCTCTCTAGTTTAGGTTGACCAGAAGCTTATTCTGTGCCCTAGGCTGGTCTCAAACTCACAGAGCTAGTCCTCCCTCGGCCTTCCGAGTGCTGGGATTAAAGACACTCTCTATATGTGGTTCAAACACCTTCCTTCTTCTCTTAGCATCAGCCTCGATCTCCTCACATTTCCTTCTCCTCAAGCTATAAATGTCGTCAAGTTCTTCATTAAATAACTGCTCTTACAAAAAAATGGCTCTCTTTCCGCCCCCTCTTCTGCTCAATAATGTAACTCATTATGGACAATAAATATATATTTTTAAAAAACACAAAAAAATGGCTCTCTTGCTAGGGATGTCGCTCCCAGTGAGAGTGCAATGCCCTGGGTTCGCTGGATAGCACTGTCACTAGCAGACACCACCTTCTCCTGCACCGCTGCAACTCTAGGGAATCTCTATTTCCTTTCTTCTCTTTCCCCCCAACACTGGGCATTCTGGTTCTTTCTTCCACCATTCCTTGGTAGCAGCCGTTCTTCTGTTTGGGGTGTCAGTGTCTACCTGGTTTACCTCTTGACTGTGTCTGGACTGCTTGAAGCCCTTCTCTTAGGCCCTCTTTCCTTTGATCTCCCTAATTGCAACTCTTGCATCCGCCCTTAAATCTTAATGCTTCCCATAATGCCCTTCTCAATAGGTTGTTCTAGCTCTCACTTTTTCTGACAGTGTTACAAGATCCAGGTAGCAATGTTGAAGTGAGGTGTTGCTACCAGGGAACAAAGTAGAGAGTCTAAATGGAGAACCCCAAGGTGGAACCTAAACTTGACTTTCTCTCAACACCAAAAAGTAGAGTGATCTCTTTGACATGAATTTATCTAACCAAGCTCAAAAAAAAAAAAAAAACCAACCCACATTTTTGACAATATATCAATTTACTAATTTTAAATAATGATAGATACAAAAATTTTTGGGCTAGGGATTGGGGAGATAGCTCATTGGTTAAAATGCTTGTCGTTGACCAAAGAATTTGGATTTTGAAAGTCCTTTAAGAGTCAGGAGGAAATCAAAGCAGGAGGCAGATCCAGACCTGACCAATTATTGCCACCTGTCCAGTGATGTCTTGGGGTTCTTTAATTGGTTATATATATGACTGCCTTTGTAGGTCTCTAGTAGCACCAGGGCTCCCAGCGGACCAAGGTCAGGATGAGAGTCCTGAAGCTTTGTGATATTACTATTTATTTTTCTCTTTGGTTGTGTTTTCCTGCAGAGTGTTTGGACCATGTAGAAATGTAAGCATTGGCCTTTTTCTGTTATGGTCAGTCAAGGCCCCTAGGGAGTCTGGTGGAGCCCTCTGGCTCCTTCACCTTCTCCTCTGGTAGCCCTCTGCTGGGATGAATTGGGATCTTGTTGAGTATGTGTCTTCTCTTAGCCATATTGAGGGCATTTCCTTGGTGATGACACTCCTATTTGCAGAGTGCACATTGGTGATACTCTAACTGGAACTGTCCACTTTGACTTGTCCTGTCATATCCTGGAGTCTGGATGTCTTTGGGGCAGTGGCAAAAGTCTTAGCTGTACTCACAACCCCTTTGACTTTATTGGCTTTGGCCAAAGTATGCTTACTGAACACCCACAGGTCAGCTGAAGACTGAATAGTGGTTTAAAGTTTAGCTTTTAAGATGAAACTAGAAGCACGGTACCTTCTTTGCAGGTGTCAGTGAGAAGCTCTGGCGGGACTAGAACTCCAGGTTGATCCAGGCTAATCCAAGATGGCGATAAAGAGCAGCTTCCTGGTTTCCTGAAAAGTTCTTCCTGAACTTTTCCCAGGCTTGTCCCCATCCTTGGCTGGCCCTTTCTGAGTTTGTGTTCTCCCTCACAGGCCCATGTCATGAACCACCATGAATCAAGGTCCTTCATATGCATTTGAACTTGGCAATGAGGTTCATCCCAACGGTTGCCTGATTTGTAGAAAGGCTTGATCCCGGTTGCCATGTGGATTTCCCTGGCTTTTCCCGTCTCGGGACCCCTCCCAGCTAAGGGGAGGAAACCCCCCTTTGCTTGGGAGTTTTTCTGCCTTCTTCTCGCTTATTTTTACTCTCTTAAATCTTTCATAATTTGCCCTTCTTTGTGTCTACAGTTTTCAGTGTTTTGCTAGTCATTGACAAGACTGACTGACTTGGTGGTTTGGGAAGTTCTTTCAGAACCACTGGTTTGGAGATTTCAAAGCTCATCCAGAGCCCAGGCTCTCAGCTCTGCAACAACACACAGATAGATCATAAAACAACAAACAAACAAATAACACACTTTTTTATTTAAATGTTGATTGTGGTAAGAAGACAGTTTTCTAAGTAGTCAAAAGACTGAAAACAGAAGAAAGCACAAGTAATTAACCTGATGGAAAATAAAATCTCTTTTAAGCCAATTTCTGAAATGTTACCAATATAGCACATTAATAACTCATTATTTTAATGGAAACACAAGAAGCTGTATTTGAAAGATAAAACATGGAAATTACTTTAAATATTTAAAAATAATAACTTGGGCCAATGTGTTAGAAGTCCTGAAGACATTTTTAAAATTGTTTTATAAATGTAAAATAACTCATTTCTTAGATTTGAGTAAGCCTTATGAGTTAGAAAGAATTTGGACTAAGTTTAAATATATGTTTACTTATCAACTTTAACTAAACTTTTGGGAGGCTTTTATTATATAATTATCACATATAACATACACCTAAGGTGGTACAGGAAAATAGAATGATAACAAAAAATCTCACATCATAGACACAGCCAGGAGCTGGACTAGGAGACAAGATGACCCCAAAATGATGACAAGAAATCAACAATTGTGAGCACGCTAACAGAAGCTCAAAGATCATATGATATAGTCATGAGACAGAAAAAAGCTTTATATATATATATAAAGTATATATATATATATATATATATACTTAGGTAAAGAAATGAGCCAGGGTGACCACTGGGGTGACACAAAACTCACCATAATGCTGAGAAGTGACAGAGGAGTGTTCAGCACTGAGTGAGACATCTCCATCCCCTCCAAGGCTCAGGGACCATTGCAGAAGAAGTAGTGGAAAGAATGTAAGAGCCAGGGCCTTGTAGAGATCACTCAGCTAGAGTCACAGAGTGGCACATGCGTCTAGAGTTCCTTTGCAGCAGCTAAAAGCCTTGGCATGCCCATTCTCTCTCTATGTCTCTTCTCTCTCTGCTTGCAAATAAATAAAGAACTATTTCTTTTAAAAGAAAAGAATGTAAGAGTCAAAGGAAGGAGTGCTTCCTTAACAATGCTGTCTTCCAAACACAAAGTAGCCTTGACATTCATGACCTCACAGTGGCTGCCTACACAGAACCAGTGTGATAGGAGGAAAAAATAACATCCAAATAGAAAATAGACTAGTTGGAAAGAAGAAGGGATTTAGTGGAGGGAGAATCTGGGAGTGGAAAGGGTGTGAAGGGATTTTGATCATGACATATTGTATGTATTTATGGAAGATGTCAATAAAAAATTTAAAAAAATAACGAAGGCCAGGCGTGGTGGCACACGCCTTTAGTTCCAGCACTCATGAGTGTGAGGCCAGCCTGGGGCTACAGAGTGAGTTTCAGGTCAACCTGCACTGGAGTGAGACCCAGCCTCAAAAAACAAAATTAAAAAAAAACAGTTTTTATTTTTTTTAAAGACATCAGCCAGTTGTATCAGTTGGAAATGATTAGGTTGAGAGCTGGAACTGAGAATAGATAGCATTTTTAAAAATAGATAGCACACACACACACACACACACACACACACACACACACACACACACAGTTTTATGTGGGTCCAGGGCTGGTAGGTTTTGCAAGCAAGCTCCTTTAATGGCTGAGTCATCTCCCCAGCTCAACATGTTTTCTTTTTAGGGGCTGAAGAGCAAACTTATCCCCAGTCTTCAGAATATATCGAAGTGATGAGTCTGAAGGGATAGAAGGGCCTGTCTCTTATTGAGACAGAGGGTCAAAGATCCTGAATCCTGAGGCTAGGGATGTCTCAGGGGATCTAGTTAAGTGTGAGCTCCAGAGTTTGGATCCCAGCACCCAAGTAAATGCTGGGTGGGAGTGAGTGATGACCCATCTGAACACCAGTGCTCCCAGGAGGTTCTGGGTCAAGCTGGTTAGATAGACTAGCTGACCTGATTGATGAGCTCAGGGGTTTCAGTGAGAGACCCTGACTTGACCAGTAAGGCGGAAAGCAATTGAGAAAAACCTCTGGCCACATGTGCACTTGCGCACTCGCTCACTCACACACAGACCCATGTGCACACTGCACATATAGGCACACGAGAAGAAAAGGATCCCAACAAAATAATTCTAAACAACTGCAATGAACTCGAGGGTCAACTTCGGAGGGAAACGCCCCTCCTGTTCGAAGCTTCTAGCAGCTGCTGGAAAAGATGGAGCCATGACTGTAGGCGAGGGCATCCCTTCCTTCAAAGGAGCTCCAGGCCTGAGTCAAAAGGCTTCACCTGCTTTTCTTTCTATTTTTATTAAATAAATTTATTTACTTATTGTTAATAAGTAGAAACACTGTGTGAACAAGTCTCGTGTTGGTACCCTCATTTCCCTCCTCCCTGCCTCCAATCCACTGAGGACCCTCCTCAATGGGATTTCTGGAATGCTCATTGGGATGGAGGGCTATGAATTGTGCAAGCAGTAGCCAGTTTTTTTTTTTTTTTTTTTTGCTTTGTTTTTTGAGGGATGCAATGTCTCTGGATATTTCCCTCACTGTGGCTCTTACAATCTTTGTGCCCCCTCTTCTGCAAAATTCCCCGAGCCATGAGTTTGAAGTCTGCTTTACTGTTAAGCACATAAGAGTCTCTGGTTTCTGCTTTGGGCTAATTTGAATATCCTCAGTGCCTGAGCAAAACTCTTGCTCATCTCGCCACTTCCTCTATGGCTTCATTTGGGCCCTAGATGATGTGTTAGAGGTGGTTCATGTCCTGCCTGGGGTGTCAGCCATCATCTCAGGTCTTATTGGTGGAATTGGGTTGTTCACGGTTCTTTTTTTGTTTGTTTGTTTGTTTTTTTCGAGGTAGGGTCTCGCTCTAGTTGAGGCTGACCTGGAATTCACTATGTAGTCTCAGGGTGGCCTTGAATTCACGGTGATCCTCTGCCTCCTGAGTGCTGGGATTAAAGGCGTGGGCCACCACGCCCGGATGTTCACGGTTCTTAAAAATGCAAACAGAATCTCCAACGGAGAATGATTGACCTGCTTTTTAAAATTATTTAATTGATTTATTTGAGAGAGACAGAGAGGGTGGATGGGCACTCCAGGGCTGCTGCAAACAAACCACAGATACATTCACCACTTTGTGCATCTTGCTTTAAGTGGGTACTAGGGAATTGAACTCCAGTCATTAGGCTTTGCAGGCAAGTGCCTTAACCACTGAACCCACATGCATTAATATTTTTTAAAAGGGAAGCCAAGCTGCTTTCTTTTTACTAAATAATGTAACTCATTATGGACAATAAATATATATTTAAAAATATTTTTATTAATTTACAAGGAAAGAGAGAGAATGGGTGCACCGCGCTCTAGCCACTGCAAACGAACTCCAGCTGCACGCTCCACTTTGTGCATCTGGCTTTGCATGGGTACTGAGGAATCGAACCCAGATTGATAGGCTTTGCAGGCCAGTGCCTTAACCACTGAGTCATCTCTTCAGCCTGTGCATTAATATTTAAAGCCCACCACATGTGAAAAGCTTTTTTTTTTCTGGGAGAAGGAGCAGGGAAGTTGCATAGATGAGTGTCTGAACAACACCAGCATATTTATTAGGATTTTATTTGTTTTCTGATGATAAAAGTAATATACTTGCATTGTGGATACCCTGGAAAATATAGAAGACCACAAAGAAGGAAATAAAACATGTAATAATCTTACACACTCAATCCTATTCTCTTAGCTCACTGGACATTTGCATTTCATTATTCTGTGAATGGCCTCACCCAGTTCTTGGCTTCAAATGTTGTCTTTATGCCCATAATTCTGAAAGTAATATCTCCAGCCCTGTCCTCTCCACCAAGCTCCAGAATGGATGTCAGATAGACAGAACCTTGTAGATGTTTAATGGCACCAAACGCTCAATACAGCCACAATAAATCACTTGCTTTCTACCTTCTCCTCACAAAACTGTCCCCTTGCAACTTTCCCTGTTAATAAAATCTACCATATACATTTTCATATACATTTAATCCATCAGCAAGGCTTAGCTTAGCAAGGCTTCCATCATGACCACCACCCCCCAAAGTGCAAGAGGCTCGTGTTTGCTGCCCAGAAGACTATATGACCAATTCTCTTTTCTGATTCTTTTTTTTCCCTTGTGCTTCTAGCTAGAATGCTATCTGGCTATTTTCTTAGGCCTATAATCCTAAAAGTAGGATTACAAAAATGTAATGAAGTTTTGGATTATATATGTAAATCCAAGTTCATTATGGACTACACCAGCGGTGTCTGAGTGTGTGGAGTTTAAGCTTGCATCCTGGACTGGGGAGATAGCTCAGCCAGAGGATGTAAGCTTGAATCCACATTACCAAAAAAAGCCAGGTTTGGTAGCATGTCTTTAATCTCAGTGCTGGAAAAGCAGAGACAAGAGAACTCTGGGGGCCTTGCTAGCCAGACAGTCTACCTTAGTTGGTGAACTCCGTGCCAATGAGAGACCCTAGACTCTGCTTTATGTGCGTACTGGGGAAATGGAACGCAGATCACTTTTGCAAGAAAGTGCCTTAACCACTGATCCCATCTATCCCAAGAAGAGGTAGATGGTTTTCCTCCGGCCTCCAT
Source organism: Zapus hudsonius (assembly GCA_004024765.1). Classification (NCBI taxonomy): domain Eukaryota; kingdom Metazoa; phylum Chordata; class Mammalia; order Rodentia; family Dipodidae; genus Zapus; species Zapus hudsonius. Next base: position 40,239 of record PVHP010005192.1, on the reverse strand, counting down.
AACACACATGTGCCCCCCCCCAAAGACAGCATCATCAGTTTTACTATGCAAGCTTGGAGTTTTTTGTTGGCACCTATTTCTATCTCTCTCACTGCTTAAAGTCATAATTGTACAAGGAAAGCCATTATGGAATTATCACAAGGAAGGTTCAGAAATCCCAACTCTAGCTACGGGATATCATAACCTTACCACACTGTCCTCAGGTCCTGAGACTTTGACCAACACTGAACTTTGATCAAACAGGACCCTTATTTGCATGGCAGAAACTGCACGTCTGGAAATTATATGCACAGCGGTTCACACTAACCTTCCAGAACTGTACACATATCAAGCCTGACAGCCTTCCTTCATATGGTGCCAACTATAAGCCAGGAAAGTGCACACAAAGAAACTCCCCTTAGCCAATTAGGTATGTCTCCAACATGGAGATGCCCTCAGCCCCTTGTCAATGCTGTCTGTGGTACCCCAGCTCTTGCCCATCTGTGGCTCCTCACCAGTCCATCAATAAAATAATCCTCCTGTTCTGGTCTAGGGGGAATTCATTCACCGCCTGCCAACCCCCTTACGTAGTGACCACCTAGTCTGCTACATTAGTGGTCTATATGGGGAATGTTCCAGAAATGGGGTCCTCAGCTCTGCCTCTGCTTTGGGGCCCTTGCAGTCTTCCTGTAAAGGTTTTGTCTGGGAATTCTCAGTATTGCTACAAACACTTGCTGCTCTGGTGCTGGACTCACACACACACACCATGCTAGTGGGCGAGGGAACCAGGCTCCTCTGGAACCTGCTTCCTTGAGATCCTTGCATCCCTTGAGGCTGTGTGTGTGGAGGGGGGTGTAGTGGGGGCGAGTACCCTATGTCCTTCTCCTGTCTATGCTACCTGGCCCTCTGGAGACTGACTGCCCTTCATTAACACACCCTTCTCAGGATTTTCCTTCAATACCAGATTGGTGACTCTTTCCTTCAACCACATCCTTGCTTATACCCACTGTGGCCCAGTGCCAGGTCCCTTGCAGAACTCCACCTTGGAGGTCCTTTCAAAAAGCATGTCAAGGGGTGGGAGCAATGGCTCAGCCATTAGATGCACTTGCTTGCAAAGCAAACCAACGGAAAGAGGATGGAGGTTATATAGTACTCCATCAAACAACAATGCCCCTTCTTAACGCCTTACACTTCACTCTCTTATCTGCAATTTCAATTTTCAACAGTTTTTTTCCTTAAACATAATAGGGAAGATTTTTGAAGATGTTACAAAAGAGAGATTGTAAATAGAAATTAATTAGATTTTACTTGGTATTACCATTTTACTATGCGTTAAATGACCAACGTGCTGTGCATTTATTTTAGGGAAAAAACTAAAAGCACCTTTGGATGAGAGTTTTCATTCACCCATTGCTGATGTGGTCTCATCAACCCCTCTTTTCTCTATAATAAGATTTAATTCCTCAAAGCCATGCTTTCCTACTCTGCAGACAAGGGGGAGCTTTCGGAATACGGTTCTTTGAGAACAGAGAGGCCATGCTGTCTTGATGACCATCCTGTTTCACAGCAAGAAACAAGGCCCAGACAAAGCCAGTGATTCTTCTTGCAGTCAAGTTCAAATCACTAGTAGAACAGGTGTTCCAAGTTAGACTGAAAAGCTTCTGAGAGTCCTTGCACCCATCTCCCTTCACGCTTTCCTGCAAAGCAGGCTGGGTAAAGGTGAAACAGTTCAGGACCACCACAAGGACAGAAAGGACAAATAAACTCTGGACCCTTAGCCTGTGTGGTTGTTTGAATGTGAAATATCCCCCATAGCTTGATGTGGTTGTGACTCACTGTCCCTTCTGCCTAGGGAATGTGGGCTTAGGAGGTTTTTAAGAATCTGTGAGAAAAAGAGAAAATATGGGTGCACCAAGGACTCCTGCATCTGCAAACACCGATGGCAGATGCATGTACCACTTTGTACATCTAGCTTTATGTGGGTACTGGAGAATTAGAACCCAGGTTGTCAGGCTTTGCAAGCCGGCGCCTTTAACTACTGAGCCAGCTCTCCAGCCCCAGCTGATGAGTGTTGTAATGATCTTTGGGCCAGTTTGAGTTTAAGTTGGGATTTTCTATCACTGTGTTTATAGCTGGTGGATGGCAAATTCCTCTGCTTTGAAAGCAGCAAGCAACTATTGCCAGCTTTTATCAAAAGCAGCTAAGACAACTCATGCAAGAAGGCCCTGGGGGGTCATCAAGACCCCCACCTGAGATCTCAGGCACAGCTGCATCAGCTGCATGCAATGACACATGAGGTCTCAGGGGGAGATGGAGTATATAAGGATAAAAAGAGCAAGTTCCATTGAGGTAGCTTCTTTGGACTCTCATCTCCATGCTCTGTAAGTAAGCCGTCACCCTGAGGCTGAAGGAGGAGCATCCGGGAGATAATCTTAGCACAGGGAGCCCCACCAAAGCAGCTGCTTTGGGGCCCCATGTTCCTGCAAATAATCTCTCATCACATTCTAAGTAACTCCAATAAACTCATTGATTCACCAAACTGGTATTGGTGACCAAACAGTACTTTGGTCTGCCATCTGAGCCCCATCTGGGGTGAAGATGTGTATTCAGGTCTCCCCAGGAGAAAGGTTTCCTATTTGTTATAGTCAGCTCACATGCTACTGGGATGAACCTCCAAACCAGGCACAGTTATGGGAGGAAGGGGTTTATTGAAGCTACAGATCCAAGGGAAGTTACATAATGGCGAAAAAGGCTGCCCCCCTTTCACAGGTCCAAGCAGAGAGACAGAAACCCATCACCAGCACCATACACACATAAACAAGACAGGCAGGGGGAAGAGAGATTTCTTTCCCCTTTATATAGCCTTACAGCAGGGTCTTGCAACCCTTTTCTCAGACTTGTTCACTCCCTAAGTCTCTGAAATTTCCTTCCTGCATGGCCCTCCCAGAAAAGGATATTTGTTTCTAGCTCCTCTGAGCTTCTTTACATCCTGCTCCCTACTGAGAGGGCTGCCTTCCCGAACATCTTCCGAGACCTACCCAAGATTACCTAAAAAGTCAAGTTGACAACAAGACTTAACCATCACACTGTGACAGTAGCACAAAGCATTGGCCATTCTCTCATTCCAGGTACAGTGTTAGGCCCTGGTCAGAGTCAATGAGACACCCCAGTTGAGCAGATCATTTCAGTTCTGAGAAATCAGTACAAGGATCTCAGCCCTGGAGGCTCCAGAAGCCCTTGGGAGAGACATCTCATCCAAACATAGGGAACCCTTCCTAGAGGAGGTAGCGTTTAAGCAGAGACCTTGAAAGATAAGTGGTGATTCACTGGAGGAAAAAGGTATACTTTGAGCTCGAGAAAGCCAAACACAGATTTAAATTTCAGAAAGATTTCTCTGGGAGGCTGGGGAGTAGAAAATGTTTTATCCTCAAATGCTCATGTACATTGTTCCCTGAGGACATAATGTCAGACAGCCACAATCCCAGCACCTGGAAGGATGAAGCAAGAGGCTTATAAGTTCAACCTACATGATCTATATAGTGAATTCCAAGCCAACCAGGGCTACATGGTGAGCCTATCTGAAAACAACAATGAGAGAGAAAAAAGATATTATTTCCACAGATGAGGAAACAAAGGTTCTAAATCACAAACAGGGAGTAGTGGTGAATATTTGTAATCCCAGCACTTGGGAGGCAGGGGGATCACCCACAAATTTAGGGCCAGCCTTGTCTACATAGCAAGTTCCAGGCCAGCTGGGACTACCTTGCCTTTAAAAAGAGAAAGAAAAGAAAAGGAATAAAGAATTAACCACAATATCAAGGGGAGAAAACCAAATGTATCAACTGAGCATGGATTATGAGAAAGGTAATGTGATAAATGCCCCACTTACTGGATTTCACTGTGTAGCATGCACACTTCTCCCTCAGTATCTTTCGGGGATTGGTTCTAGGATGACCCGTGATGCACAAGTCTCTCATTATGGCACAGTATTTGCATATCGCCTATACATACTTTCCTGTATACTCTGACTTGTCTCTAAATCCCTTCTAATAGCTAATGCAGTGTAGGAGCAACATGAGTGGTCATTATACTGTGTGGTTAAGGGAGAAGTGACTAGATATAGAAAAGTCTGCACAGGTTCAGTATAGATGCAATTTTCTGTTTTACAAATCTCTCAATCTGATTGAATCTATGGCTCTAACCATTGGTTGCAGAGGATTGACTGTATATGACTAGGTACTCTTGTGCTAATAGGACAAATGGAGAAACTGAGGAATGGAGGCCTGGAATCAAGTTGACTACACAGAGCACAGATTAAGTGGAAGTGGACAGATTTGAACTAAGGCGGCACAGCCCCAGCTTCCACTTTGACCTCAGATCGCATTATATTATCCACAGTCTCCGGACATGACATGGAGTGAAAATTCAGTCACGTTAACCAAGTTTCAAACGGCATGCCTTCCCTCCTGTCCCCTGGGGCTGTCAACACTTTGGCTCGTGGTTGGCATAAGAAGGCACATCAGAGCAGAATCCTTCCTTGACTTGGTGTGAAAAGTGAGTGAGTGATTATAGCCCCAGACCCATGCACCCTAGAAGGTTGTTATCTTTTCTACCACTTGAACTTTGAGGACCTCATCCTCCTGTGGTCCTGGTAGCTGGAGCCTCAGCAACACCTTCCATTCAATACACCCAGAAGCCTCCAGGCTGGTGCCCTGTGGAGACAGAAAGACAGACAGAGGGAGGGCTTCCCTCCTGGACAGGCCACCAGAAGGGTGAGCCCTGGGGAGTCCTGGATACGTCCAGGCCTGTAGCTGAGGTCTTTCACACAGCCCCCTGAAGGGGGGCCCATTCAGCTTCAGAGAAAGGTCAAAATTTCAATCTCCTGTTTTCACACATCTTAAGTGGATTTCAGAGGCATGGTTGCTGCCTGGCTCCTCTCTTTAAACAATGTGGTTAAGCTGCTGGAGCCTGCTAGAGGCTGCATTCCTCCTGCATTGTGATGTGGTTTCTGGAAGTCATGCATGCAGTTAGCTAAACCAAACTAAGCCATTTCGCTAACTCAAGAGAGAAATAGTGTATAGAAACAAGGCGTTGCTTTCCAGGCCTCATTCAAAAGGCCAGATAATTAAGTTAGAGGGGAAAAGAAGTGTCCCTGCAGATTCCTAGGGTAAGTGCTTTCTTTATCGGGTGGTGGTGTGCATGGGAAGAAATGCCAGCAGAAGATCCACTACCCCAGCCCCTCCAGCTAAGCCTTTTCTGTCAGATGGTGAAGAGAGAAGTAGCTTATTGTGGTCACTTCCCTTCAGTTTCCCTTCCCCAGTCCTCCTCCACCTGGCTCTTAGTAGTGGCTCCCTGTGGAGGCCAGAGGTCTCTACCAGATTTTTGAGACAGGGTCTCTCCATGAACCTAGAGCTTATAGATTTGGCCTGACTAGTTACATTAATGACATTAGTCAGTGAGCCCCGGGGATCCTTGTGTCTGCTTCCTTAGCATTACACGTGTGTGCCACCATGACCAGCTTGCTGGGGATGGATTCACATCGGGTCCACATGCTTACACAGCAAGCACTTACAAACTGAGCCTTTCTCCAACCCCTTGACAAGTTTTTAGGGGCACAAGCCTGGGTTCTGGTAGCCTCCAAAAGCTAGGCTCAGTCACTGGTCCCTAAGGTACCAAAGACAGAGATGAGTAGTGATGTATTCAGTGTGGCCACATTGGGAAGAATAGGTAAAGGGATCACCCACCCCAAGGATATCTTTGGGGTAACTGAAATGAGCTTTAGGATGGCCAAGAGGTATGTATAATTACAGTCTTGCCAGGGTGTGCTCCTGCCCATCCATCACTACCTCGCTCTGGTCCTGCAAGGTGGTCTGAAGACCTTATTGCTGTCATCACTTGAAGGGATCGATCTTGTTCCTATAAGATGATGACTTCTGCTTCAGAATGTGCCTCACCTTCATGGTAACACCTCTTGTCTATACTGAGAAGTTTTGGTCTTTCTGGAATCCCAGGTGACTGCAGATTTAGGGTAGTGACTTATCTCTGGGCCTTCATCCTTGAAGGGGATGAGATAGGTCAGGCAGTCATTTTTTTGGTCTTTGTGTTTGTGTGTCTATAATGTTCATACATGCATATGTATGTTGGCATGTGTGTATGTAGAGGCCAGAGGAAACTTCAAATGTTATCCTCAGGCACACCATCCACCTCTTTTTGAGGCAGGGTCTTTCGCAGGCCTGGAGTTCACCGATTAGGCTGGAGTGGGTATCTAGTGAACTTGAGGGGTTCTCCCATTCCCACCTCCCCAAAGCCGAGATTACAGGTGCACTCCACCATGGCTGCTACTTTACATGGGTTCTGAGGATTTCACTGGAGTCCTCATGCTTGCAAGGCAAGCACCTGCCCACTGAGCCATCTCTCCAGCCCATCGGTCACTTCTTGAGTGATGAACCTGCAGACCTGCAGGTGACTCAATGAAAGGGAGATGGGTACAAAATGAAGGCAGAGATGCCAAGTTTTGATACCGCTTTTCATCACTGCGGGGGCCCAAGTGAGGAGCCGAGACTTTTCAGCCAAAGCTCTAAGTGCTGTTTCATTGTCACCAGTTGACACAGTCCACCCTACTTGTCATGCGACTCCATCCCCATCACAGACAATTCTGGCTTCTGCTCCCCCTGTACCCCAAAACAGTCACTACCCAAGGAACCTCCTTGCCCATTCCTTGTCTACCTCGGAGCGGTAGAGGATTGACCTTAAAGGGGAGTGCTGGGTTCAGCTTTCTTGTGTTTTCTCAGACAGCCTGGAATTGCAGACAAAGACATTTTTTTTCCATCTACCAAGCTGCATATTTTCACTTAGATATTTAAAAAAGCAATATCAAGCTCTGAAAGAAAATGTAACATTGATGCCAAATCAGATGAGAACTAACACTTGGTATCAACAGGAATATATTTGAATTTTAAAAGGCTAGCTGCATCTGACAGCAATGTGTATCAGCTACTGAAAGTCTGCTTTGGGGAGGGGCTAGAGGGGAGGGGAGGGGGAGAGAACATTTCCTCATCCGTCTATTTCTCCTGCAGACATTTTTGAGTCCTGATCCCGGGCCAGGTTCTGTGGAGAGCTCTAGGGAGACAGAAATGAGGAAGACAAAGAGAAACAGGTAATAGAGTGAATAAGAGAGGGTAGGTACCCGGATCATTAGCCTTTTCAGGCATCTCTCCAGCCAAGTTGCTGTTATTTTAAGACCCCAAATGGTGGTCATTTGTTACAGCAGCTTTGGGAAAACTGATACAAGGACTCAATGAGATGATGGGTCTTGAAGTATCAAGACCTGGTCCTGGAATGTAATGAGTCTTCTTCCTTAAGAATCTATTTAAAAGAGATGCAGTGTAGTGACAGTGTTTATTCTGCAGCATGTAATCCCGATTGGGGAAGGCTTCCCATCTGAAGTGACAATGAGGCTGAGTCTTGTCAAGCACAAGATACCAGGAGAAGAAAGGAGTGAGCCCTAGGGTCACATGCAAGGTGAGCCATCTAGAAGGAAGCTGACATTCAGGGACAGATGACTGGGACTGTTAGTTTCTGATGTCAACTTGGCAGATCAGGAATCAAGGAAAAGCCACGCCCCTCGGGCAGGTCCATGAGGGCACTTACAGGAAGGATTCACTGAGGCAGGCAGACCTTTCCCCAGAGTGGACAACCTGGTGGCAGCCTACATATGAAGAGGTTCGAGGAAGAAGTGGTTCTTTTTGCCAGGCTTCTCTTGATCCTCACTGGTGAGAGCATCTGCCCTGTTTCTGCCACCCTTTGCTGACATTGGAACCCAACGTAGACTGAAGCAACAGCTCTCTAGGAATCCTCCAGGCATTCAGTGCCTGGACTGCTGAGGCATCCGGCCTTGTGGACTGAGCAATATGGGTTCTCTCCAGCATGCAGGCAGCCATTGCTAGATGACCCAGCTGTATCATGTACACAGATCTAACCAATCCTCACTTAATATGTACTTGTTCTATAAGCTCTGTTTGTCTGGAGAACCTTAACTGACTCAATGACCACAACTCAGAGGCCACTTATGAACTCTGTGATCAAGTACTCCTCCTACCCATCCTGGGCACCTTTTCATCCATTCTTCCTTTCTTGTTTCCCAGTTCATCTCTATCTGAGGCTGGTAGAGATGGAAGTGGGAAAGACCAACCGTGTTCCTTGTATTTCCCAGCTCAAGCAAGCCGGTCATGTCCCGTTGAGAGTTCTGATCACTGGTGTTGAAGTTTCCCTCTCAAAGGGCTACAAGAAATCTCAAGCTCAGGCTCAATCAACATGGAACTTAAAGTCCTTCATTCGAACTTCGCCTTCGTATCTTTCCAGGGAGAGGGCTCAGTTAATGAAAAGGATGCAATGGCAATGAACTTGTCTTAATTTTAGCTGGCTGTCACTTTGTAGTTGTTAGAAATTGTTTCCCACCCAGAATATCAATCTACCCTGAATATCAGAAGGCTTAAATATCTTTGGCTCTCTCAACTCTATCTCTAGCATGCCCACTGTGTGCTTGGGGGGCCCGACCTCCCCTCTATCTTCTGACCCACCAATAGCTCCCATTGTCTCATACCTGCAAGATGTCTGCTCTCTATTGCAGTAGAAATGTCAGAAAGAAGAAAAAATGGGGGAGGGGGAAGAAAAGAATGTGGAGAAATAGGTAGAGCCTTTAACTGGGCAGGAAAAATTTCTCAAAAATTTCAGGTCTACCCCCTCTTATATTATATTGGCCAGAATTGTGACATGTGGTGCTTCTAGCTGCAAAAGAAACCCAGCAAGGTATTCTTAAAAGCTAGGCAAGATAGCTCAGTGGTTAAGATGCTTGCTTGCAAAGCCCAAGGACCCTGGTTCAATTCCCCAGTACCCATGTATAGCATGTACCTGGAATTTGTTTGCAGTGGCTGGAGACCATGACATGACTATTTTCTCTCTCTCTCTCTCTCTCTCTCTCTCTCTCTCTCTCTCTCTCTCTCAAATGAATAAATAAATAAAGTACTTTTTTAAATCTGGATAAATCTGACCTACCAGTTCATCAAGGCCACCTTGCAAAGATGAATATCAGAGGCTTAAATATCTTTGGTTCTCTCAACTCTCCAGAGCTGCTCCATCCCACTTCCTGAGGAAATTTAAGGTACTGCTTTGTGAGTTGGTGTGTAAATTCCAGATGAAGTTGACACTATTGATTTGTCTTTGCTGTATATACAGTTTTGGTACCAGAGTTTTCAGTTATGTCCTGGGTGGGCCTACAAAACTGGGTAAGAATTCTTGCCCTTCAGATGAAGCAGACCTTTGCTAAAATTCAACATTGTTTTAGAGAGAGCTGAACTTGAAAATCTGGCCTCTTGATTGTGAGTAACTTTGCTGTACTGAAATCTATCTAAGTGTGGTTGGTGTGTGTGCGTATGAACATACATGCAGATGAGTGTGCTGTGCGCAGGTGTGCAAGGCCAGAGAATGTCAGGTGTCCTCCTCCATTACTCCTCTGTATAGTTCCTTAAGATGAAGTCTCGCTGAGTCTAGAGCTGCTCTTTTCATCCAGACTGGCTGACCAGTGAACCAGCAATTCTCTAGGCTCTGTACCCACAGCACTGGACTTACAGGTATGTGCGGCCACACCTAGCTCTGTGTGTGTGTGGGGGGGGGGCTGGGAAATTGAATTAGGGTCGGTAAGTTCTGAAGGCAAGCACCTTAACCCCCAGAAGTATGAAAATAGCAGGAAATGGTCAAATATTGTAAAATTCATTTTTAAAAATAATGCAAGGCACAATGGCCTTAAGTAGCTTGTTCAAGATCACACAGTAAGTGGGACAGCTGGGATTTGAGTACTGTGCTTCTTTCTGCATATCCATAGAACACACTCAAGGCACCCCACGCGTGGCGGTTCTGGAGCGAATGAACAATGTCCCATTGAAAGTAATGCACCCTCTGAGAATTTATTTTACTGAAATTGTCCCAAAGCCAGGTGTAAGATATTAACTACCTCTCATTTGCAGTATTGTGAACATTTTAAACATGAATGTTTGCTAACACTCAAGAGTTAAAAACTACAGAGAGCACTTTCATTCTGTATGCTGTGTGGCTCTGAACAGTTTTTAGCAATAAAGATTCTATGGGAAAATATACTATATGAAAAGAATGCATCACAAAACTATTAATGATTGAAGCCATGTAAGAAGAGTCTAGAAATGAAAGTGGTAAAAAAAAAATCCTGAATGTATATGTGGGGCACTAGAGTGACTGTTTTAATGTCACCTCGTAAACTGACATTTATTAATTGTAAAAATGCATTAAAAATAAATTCTTGAGCCAGATATGGTTGCTCATGCCTTTATTCCCAGCGCTCAGTAGGCTGAGGTGCGAGGTTAGTTATGAGTTGAAGGCCAGCCTGGGCTAGAGTGAGACTTCCTTAAGAAAAAAGAAAAATTCTTAAGGCAAATGCTTCGCCAATGTGTAAAGTCCATCTTTGGGCTCATTTGTACGAAGAAAGAGAAGGTGTTTTTATTAAGCTAAACTGTAACACGATGGGGCAAACAGTGAATGAATAAGACTAACTGCAGCGAGAGAGCAGAGCCAAGGACTCGCTGAATGTTGCCTTATAATAGGTATAAGTAGCTTTATAATAATTTCCCCAATTCAAAGATGTTCCCTTAGATGGACAGAACAAAACAGATTCCCTCTTGCTAACTGGCCAGCAGCGCCTGGGATCCACCTATCTCCACCTCCCCAGAGCCGGGTGGAATTACAGCCATGTTACCTAACACCTGGCCTTTCCAAAGTGGATTCAGTAAATCCAGCTCAGGTCTTCATGCTTGCCAGACAAGTACTTTTCTCACTGAGCCATCTCCCCAGTTCCTGTTAGTTCTTGATGGTGGTTGAAGCTGGTAGCTCACGTGTTCTTTCTGGACTCATGGGTTGAGTAGGCCAAACACTGCCCAGCCTGCTATGGGTAGATGAGATTGTGACCAAATCTAGACCAGAGTCACTGGAAGTGAGGTGTGCTGTTTACCTGGACAGGCCTTGGAGTGGACAGAACTTCCAAGCTCTCAGGAGTGACCCCCAGGATCCACGTGCTGATATGTCCGTGGCATCAGAGGAGCTCGGTTTACTGAGTGACAAGGGAAAGGACTTCCATGCCACAGACTCTCCCAGGAATCCGACCTAGATGGTGCTAAGCCAGGGGCTGCATTTACCTTGCTGTAACCCCTACCATGACAGATGCACCTACAAATTCCAATTCCTCTCATGAAACAAAATGGGAGTGTGGGTTACACATCAATTCCATTCAAGACAGAAGCCATTGGAGAACAGCTGTTTTGCAATGGAGAAATCCATCGAGTCTCTCCTCCGTGAACATGCAGACACAGCGTGCAATTCTACAAGAGCTGAGCATCTTCTGAGTATTTGATAAGACTTAGTGATTCCTACTGACTGATCATTGCAGACCAGTGTCTTTAACCACTGACCCATCTCCCAAGCCTGGATTCTTTACATGCCCTGCCCACCAGGTAATCCCAATCCCAACATGTGGCTTCATGGAACATATTTTTGTCAACTCATGTGTTTCCTTTATACAGTCTTATCACCTCTGAGTAATTTAACTTTCCTCTGGTGAAGGGGATGCAGGAGGGAAGGATGAACACTGATTCAGGCAGGCAGTGGAAGATGGCTCCCAGTTCCTCAATCAACATTGCTGATTTGAATAACTTTTCCATGACTCTTGATGACTAGTTTCTCCTTTGATTTTTTTCACAGGGTAGCTCCAAAAGCAAATGACCAGTGCTTGGGCCGGTTATGCAGTTTGTGGCACAGGACTTCATGAGGTGCTCATGGGCTGAGTCTCCAGATGTGGTTCAAGCACTGGAATGTTCTCCTGATGTGGATGGGACTTCACAAAGGACTTTGATTGACATTTCTTGTTGATGTTGAGACAGTCTTGCCATGTGACCCAGGCTCAAACTCCCAGCTATCCTCCTGCCTCAGCCTCCTGAGTTCTATTGGTATTTCAGACATGAGCCACCATGCCTGGCTGACTCACTTTAAGAGTTTTTAAATTCTTGTGTGTACGATCATGTGCTTAAGTGTGTGACCATGTGGAGACTGTGGCCCATGTGCAAGTCAGAGAGCAACTTCCTGAGGTTGGTCTTTGCTTTCTACCTCATTTGAGGTTGTCATTATTCACTGTTGCATCCCCCAGGCTAGCTGGTTCACAAGCTTCCAGAAAATTCTGTCTCTTTGTCCCATCTCACCCTTGGAATGCTGGGATTCTAAGAGCCCACTCACCAAAAGCATCTGGCTTTTATATGGGGTCTGGGAAAATGAACTCGGGCTTGCATGGCAAGCGCTTTATTTACTTATTTATCTCCCCAACCCTGATTAATATTTTAAAAAGCATTTTATTTGTGAGCAGGGAGATTTGATGGGGGGTGGGGGAGAGAAAGTATAGGTGTGCCACGGCCTCTTGCAACTACAAGCCTTGGACACATGGACCATTTTGTGCCTCTGGCTTTAAGGTCCTCTGACTGCTGAGCCATCATCTCTAGGCCATGATTCAGTTTTTCTTCAATGGAAAACATTCTCTCCATAAAATTTCCTTGTTGGTGATGAATGCTTGATGTAGAACTGTCAACTTTTCAAAACTCTATCTAACTCACACCTCACCTTAATGTCTTTATTTTCCGTGTATGTGTGTATTTTTAAGGGTTGATATTGCTTGGGTGTATGCACTGAAATCTAGTGAATGATCATTTCCACCCTTCCTATTTCTCCTCAGTTTGGCAATGACTTACAACATACACGTAAGACACATGTGAAAAAATTCTTTATTAATTTCTCACATTTCATTACAAAATGTATGTTGCAAACAACTTGAATAATTCATGGTTTTTTTTGTTTGTTTGTTTTGTTTTGAAACCCTTGGCTTCAAGGATTCAGGCTCTCCCTATCTTTTTTATCAAGTATCAGGAAACACTGATTATTGGAGTCAATAGGTTATCATTCTGCTATTTATTTTCTTCTCTCAAGCTCTGAAAAAAAGTCCTCTGTATAAATTAAACAACAACAAAAAATGTTGTAAATTCTATGTCATTACAGTCAACAGAATTATAGTAATGCATCCAAAATGTGCGGCCACAAAATATCAGATATATGTTTGAAAAAGAAAAAAAATGACATTCTAGCCTTGTTAAAAGGATAATGGTCCCATATTTTTATTAACAGGTTAGCAAAACAAAAATCCAATGGATTACAATATTTACATGTTATTTGAAAAATAAAGTAGTGATAAAAGCATGTCATAATTATTCTTTTTTTTTTCTTTTTTCCTCCATTTTTTTTCTTCTTTTTTTGTTGTTTGTTTTTGGTAACTATTACAAACACCCAATCCAGGTATGGAACTGTTTAGTACATTTGAAATGAGGCCAATTCAAACAAATATGGACACAAAATGAGTCTTTTGTCTAGATACTTCACACTTTCCCCATATTCTGCTTTTCACATGATGGCCCCCCATCCCTAAAAAAAAATTAAATTAAACATCCTACAAATAAAAATTCTTAACAGCAAGAAAAAAATAATTAAAGGAAAAGAAGATGCTTTTCAAGTAAGCACTTATTCCACAAATGTAACATCTTTCCATGGACGTTTTTGAAGCTGTGTAGGACACTGAATCTCAGCAGCCCCACCCCCTTTCATCCCTCCCCCGCCCCTCAACCCTTCCAAGTTAAAAAAAAAATAAAAAAAAAAACATGAAAACCAAATGACTCACATGCATATACATGTGTGCTCACACCCATACACACATACATCCAAACACACACACACACACACACACACACACACACAAATGCACGCGTGCTTCTAAAACCTAGGCTTCAAGAAAAGTTCTTTTCTACTTTTTGGAACAAAACCCCTTTGTTCATAATCAGAACGGATTATAAATGTGGACTGAGGTTTAGTCTAAGCTGCCCCCTCAAAAAAAAAATCCTAATATGGGGAAAACAGGGCAACTGACAGCTAGATTAAAAAAATAAAAATAAAAAAAGTCTTTCTCTAGGCCTCTTGTAGGACACATCATTTCTTGTCTACTCTCCCCAAAGAGATGAGGCGCTCTCACATCCCTTGTCACCCAAAATAAATGAGAGACACCCACAGAACACAATGCAAACAGATACACAGATTTAGAAACCACACAAAAGCCAGCCCATCCCAACAGGAAGTCTTGGAGTGAGACAGATAATGTGTTCATCTGACGAAACTAAAGAGTGAAGAAGAGGACCTCTTCGTCTGGCCCACAAGCTGCATAGCTTTGCCGAAAGTTTGGTTCTTTAGTTAAATTAAGAGGAAAAAATAAAAAATAAAAAAGGAAGTTATCTTCTTTGTTATTTCCATGTTTAAAATAAAACATTCCTATTCACAAAAAAAAAAAAAACACTAAATCTCCCTTAACCCCAAATTAAAACAACACACACACACACAAAACAATTTCTATGGAAAAAAAAAAAAAACTGAATTGTGCCGTGTTTGTAACACTCAAATTGAGAGGAAAAAACAAACAAACAAACAAAAAAGTGTGGTAAACAAAACTTTACAATCCCCTTAAAGTTAGCTCACATGAACCTACCAAATTCTAAATTATAGTTGAACACTAATTAAACAGCTTACCTGGAATAAAGGATGACGATTCACACAGTTATCTAATAATTAAAGTCTGTTTCTTTTTTTTTGTTTTGTTTTTTACTAAAATAATTAAAAAAATCACAGTATTTTAAGAAATAAAACCCACATGGGGATTTTAAGCACAATTTGTGTTCCTTTCTTTAAAACTTTTTGCCCCTCCATTCACCATCCTGCCCAGAAGTTCTCTCTACATTTAACCACAAGGACGACAGGTAGTACTGACAAATGCAGAGAATTCCCTTGGTTAAGTTTGAGGTACTAGGAAACAGGTGACTGTTTATGCAAAGCAGTTTTGTTTTCTGTTTTTGTTTTGTTATTTTTTTTTTCCCAAAGCGGCTGCAGTTAGGTCTTGAAAAAGCTTAAGGTATTAAAACTAGAAAAACGCACTCAAAGTTGTGCGTCCCAAAGTTGTTCCCCTATGAGGTCTCCTACTGTCCCAGAGCTTCGGCTTGCCCGCACTGTCCCAGATGGCCACGGACAGCACCGTGACCTTGGAAGGAACTTCGGGATCCGCAGCAGATGAGACTTCCGAGGTGGAGGAGATCCAGGAGGAAAGATGGAGTGATGGAAAAGGAGCCACATATCCAACCGTTTAAATAACTTTAATTTACATACTCACTCACACAAGTACCAGTGCTTTGAAAATAGATTGTTCAGTCCTAAAAAGCAGCTTTGTTCTGTCTTCTCTTTTCTGTCCCTCCCTTCTCAGCCCATGCCGGCCCTCCCACTTTCTCATCACGGTTCAAGTAAGGTTGGAGAAGAATTTCATCACTCATTCGCTTTTGGCCTCTGCAGTCTCCAGGAGAGATTTGTCCGCAGCTACCACACAGATGGCTACCGTTTCGCTCTTTAGGGAAAAGTCCAGCCCGATCGGGTCATCATCAACCTTCGCCTCGATGGAGGGCACCTGCACACTGTCCTCCATCGTCTCTTTCGGGTGGATGTCATCTCTGCTCACCTGTGCCGTGTCGTGCAACGCCCTGCAAACCAAAAGAAGAAGTCTGTAAGCCCGGTGTGTTGGCAGGCGGGAAGAGCTGGTCATCTGTCGTCAGCCTGGGCTACACGTGACAGTGTCTCAAACGTTAATGCAGAGGAAGATTTTCCAATCATCCTTACTTCCCTGATCCCTAAACCTTTGGAGTTTCCTTTGGATGAATGGGAAAGGTGTCTGACTAAGGTGCCATTGATGTATACTTGCTATCTGCTATGTATGGGTCACGTATGTCTGCATGTTTTGGAAGATTTGTACCTACAAAAGTATGTATTATGGGCTGGGGGACATGGCTCAACAGGAAAAAAAATTTTGCTATGTAAGCATGGAGGCCTGAGAAGGCCTGATTCAGAGTTCAATACCCCAGCACCCATGGAAACAGCTGAGCATGGACAGGTCCACTTGTCACCCTAGTCCTGTGGGGAGCGGAGACTGGAAAAGCAACCATGGAGGCTCACTGGTCAGGCCATCTGTCTGAAAACAGCAGCTCTGGGTTCAGTGAGAGACAAAGACACCTGACAGCCTCCACAAGTGCACGCCTGCACACACACGCATGTGCTACAAACACATCACACACCACGTGCCTCACACATAGAGGGCGTTATCCTGGGCTTTCTGTTTCTGAATTAACAGAATAGTTTATATCATCTCAGCAAGGTTTGTCTCAAGCTCAGATTCATCAGCTAAACCCAGAAGCTTGGGGACTGGCCAATGATTAGTAAGACAAAAAGAGCAACTCGGGTACTTGTGATCTATTGGGAAAGCTTATACATATACCTTAAGAACAACCAAGAGTACAAATCTATAGACAACCTGCACCTGGAGACGCTTTGAAACATTCTGAGGTCCAGACACTTAGGGTGCAAGGCCTACTTCACACAGGAACCACAACTTAGTTTCTATGTATCTGGTGGACTAAGGCTTCCTTGTTGAGGGGACAGTGTGATGGTCAAGTGTCTGCAAAGTCAGTACCTGACAGGCACACTCTCACTTACCTGGGAGGCAGGCAGAAGTGAGCTCTGTCCCTAAGGCAAGTCATGGGCATGTTTAAGGCACTCAGGAAACAGGAAGCCAGAAGTCAGATGTTCAAGCCAAGATTCACAGATTCTCAGAGAATGCCATGTGAATGAAAGCTACAGGGAACCAACCAGCTGGAGAGAACACTGCACTTGTGTATGTGAGCCTTTCTTCCCCTGACTTGTGGCTGGTGATCATGTGTGTGCACCTGTGTTGTAGGACAGACGGTGTGGTTTTCCAGAAGCACCATGCACTTTTTATTGAGATAGGTCCTCTCATTGGCCTGCAGCTCATGAATTAGGCTATACCAGTGAACTCCAGAGACCCTCCCATTTCCACCTTGCCGGCACTGGAATAACAGGTTTGTGCCACCATGCCTGGCATTTTTTTTTTTTTGGCTCCACAAAACCCAGGTTACCCAATGCTGAGGATCAAACCCAGGGCCTTGTGCCTGGTAGGCAATCACTGACTGATACAGCCCAGCCCGTCTGCCTCTGCTTTCATGTGCCTTCTTATTATCTTCCCTCTGCACATGCTCACCTTCTGAAACATTTTATTTACTTATTCATTTGCAAGCAGAGAGAGAGAAAGAGAGGGGGGGAGAGAGAGACAGAGAGGATGGGCATGCCAGGGCCTCCAGCCACTGCAAAATAACTCCAGGTGCATGTGCCCTTTGTGCATCTGGGTTATGTGGGTCCTGGAGAATTGAACCCCAGTCATTACATGCCTGGCATTTTTAACATGGGTTCTGGGGATTGAACTCAGTTCCTCATGCTTGCAAGGTGTGCACTTTACCAACTGGGCTACGTCTCCAGTCACTCCAGGGACTAACAGAGAAGGGGCTGGAGAGATGGCTCATCCGTTAAGGCCCTTGCCTGCTAACCCTCACAGTCCCCATGTAAGCCAGATGCACAAAGGGGCGCATGCGTCTGGAGTTTGTTTGTAGTGGCTGGAGACTCTGGTCTGCCCATTCCCTCTGTCTGTCTCTCTTCTCTCTCTCCACTTGTAAATAAATACAAATACTAAAATAAAATAAACTAACAGAGAAGCCTGGTCCCTCCATCATTGCCTGCTCTCCCCTGGCCTCGACTGTTGGCCAAGGGGCTTATGTCATGCCAGGGTCAATCACAACACGAACCCCTGCCTCCCTCCACTTTTGATGGGCCAACTTACATGCCGTGTCTCAGCACGTGTCTTTCCCACTCAGAGCCTTGTGAAAATGCCCGTCCACAGAATTCACATGGAAAACGTTTCTCCGTGTTCACAGCAGCCCCTCGGTCAGAAAATCTCATCAGCTCTGCAAAGAGAAAGTGTTGGCATTACCCCTGGGTTGCAGGCATGCATCAATGCACTCATTGGGAACCCCCTCCTTCTCCTTGGAGGGCTGAGAGAGCAATGGATTGGGCTTTCCCTGAAGGGTGGGTACTCCCTGCTCTCTGGCACTGTTTCTGCTTCCGCCCTCAAGCTTTCCCATTCGGTCTTACCTATTCAACAGTTTTTGTCCTTTACCAACAACCTGGGTGTTTCGGGTCAGCAGAACCCCCTTGCCCACTCCACAGGCACCCAAGCATTGCTAGTGTACTTAGTGTCTCCCTTCTGCGTGCTCAAGGACAGTCTCAGTTTGGTCCTTACTCACTTTCCTTATGAAGCAGGTGGATCTTGGCTCACTGAGAACAGAGTCTACAGAAAGTACCCACTCACGTGCACAACATGGACCTCATGGCCTCTACAGGCCAAGCCTCACAACACATCCCTACCCATCATAGATAGTGCCATGAACAACTTACAGGGTGATTAGGAGCCCCGGATGAGATCTACAAGCAAAGAGCTTCATGTGAAAATGAACACGGGCACCTGGGGGGCATCATAAAAGCATGTCCCCAGTTACTGATGGACTTAAATCAGCAGCCCAGCACCGACACCCCCAACCAGTGGTGGTCACGAATGCAGAGCTTTGCGTATTTCTGGATGGTCTCTTTTAAGTACTCGATATTGACCTAGCTGTTTAGTTCCCCCGTGGGGCCGGGCACATGCTAAGGCTAACAGTTTTCAGGCCACACTTTCCCGCAAGCTCAAAGATGGCTTATTTGGACATGGTGTTAGCCGAAGTCCTAAACCCATATGTCTTTCATTAGCCCACAGAAGGCCGGGTCTTCATGCGGGTAATAAACAGCATGGTTCTGTAGACATGTTGCAAAGTGAGGGCGGTGCATGGGGCAACGTGATCATCTTTCTACATCACCACCCTAGGCTCACACAGACAATGAAATACCCCATCCCATGAAATCCTGAGGATGACATTAACAGGAGAGGTGCTCTGCGATGCCTTCATCTTCAGCACAAAAAGCTATGAGAAAGGGGCCGGTTTTCACAAAAGATGAAACATTTTCTCACAAATTAAGAAGATCACCACACGAGCCATTAAAAATAATTGCGCAGACTATCTTTCTTGATTCTTTTCACTGGAAATGAGACAGCGCCATCTGCTCTGCGCATTAATTCCTTAGCAGGGATTATCTCGGGCAAGAAATCAACAGAATGCCTTCCTGACTCCTCCCAGCTGCATAACGAGAGGGGGTGGGGCAGGCTGCATTCTGCTTGGTGTTGGATTTCTTCATGCGTGGTTTCTTCTCTTTGAAATTCCCTCGGAGGGCCAGAGAGAAGGCTAAAGGGTTAAAGGAGCTTGCTAGAAATTCCCTCTGAGCTTCCTAGGTAGATCCTGCCATGGGTCCATGTTCAGTGCTCTGCAGCTCTTGTGTTTGGAAAGGAAGTTAGGAATGGGGTAACAAGGCCCAGAACTCCCCAAATTGAGGGTTATCTGATGAAAGTCCAAATATACCAATAAGGAGAATGTGGCTGGTATACTGGCACTTCCACCTTAGGAAACATGAAGCCTGTCACCTAGTCTCTGCAAGGGCAGATGCTAGGTTCCATCCTCAAAGAAGAGGCCGCTTGATCATTATCTGTCATACCTGTCACACTTTCGATCACTGTCCATCAGCCCGAAAGCTGAGCTGACACCACCTCCTATCCACTACTCCTTGGAAGCCAGAATGTCTGGTAGAAACACCCCGAGGCCATTGTCTGCCCTTTCTTCTTCTTGGCAAGGATCTATTGAGATGGTGGGAAGTTCATTCTAGGTCGATTCAAAGGAGACAGGACAAAGCAGGCTGCTCTTTCGGGGATGGGTGAGGGAGAAGAGAGAGTTTGATCTTGGGATTCTCACTGACCCTGCTGGAAGTCTCCGACTTCTCTACCTGAGGACTTCCCCCCATGTGGCTAAAGTTCCTGAATGTGGACCTGACACTTCCCAGTGAGCAGCAGAAACAGCTACCTCCATGGTGTAAGGCAGGCAGCTGAAGTCAGGAGCCAGGCTGGACAGGAAGCAAAACTGTGCCAGTGTCCTGTCCATTTCACCGCTGTGCGTCCTAATTGCCTTGATTTCTTCTTTTTCTTTTGTTCTTGAGGCAGGGTCTCTAGCCCAGGCTAAAGTCAAGCTCCGGCCCAGCCTCTTGAGTGTTAGGATTAAAGGCATGAGCCACCACACATGGGTTTATTTTTTTAATGTGTGTGCGCACACACATGCATGAGGACAGCTTTGGGTGTCTTCCTCAGGAAGGATGGCCCTCCCTTTTTTGGGGGATGGGATGAGGGGTGTTTCTCATTGGCCTGGGGCATGCCAATTAGGCTGGACTGGCTGACCATCATACTAAGGATCCTCCTGTCTGTCTCCCCAGCACTGGGATTACAAGCATACACTAATATGCCAGGCATTTTTACAATGATCCTGGGGCTGGAACTTAGGACCTCATACTCGGGGGAAAATACTGTACCAACTGCATTACCTTGCCAGCCGCTTGTTTGCTTCTCTCTCTCTCTCTCTCTCTCTCTCTCTCTCTCTCTCTGTATTTTAGGGTTACAGGGAAAGGGAGGGTCTTTGAAGGGGCTTTGACTCTGCAATGCTTATAACCTCAAAAACGACATGTACACAGTGTTAGACAATAGTCATAGTACCCAATGAGGAATAATTTAGTTCCTGGCGAGGACCAGCGGGACCACAGAGTACCAGGAAGAAAAGGAGCTTCATAGCCTCTGTCAGAAGGATCCTCTCCTAGATTCCTTCACAACAGGGCCCGGATGTTAGGAATTTGTTGTGAAGAACATATTTGTGGAAAGGTTTAAAAAGAAAGAGAGGAAAAAAAAATGGTCATGCTTCTCAGATCACAAGCATTTTTCCTGGTAAGAAATGGGTGAATAAGCCCTACTTATAAAAGTAATATAAGAACAGCCAACCTCCTGGAAGAGGGTATTTCAATTGAATGGGCAATTTCTTCAGGCAAGGGGCTTTTGAGAAGCTAGCACATCTCAGCTGTCAGGTCCTGCTGACTGCGGAAGGTTCGAAAGCCAGAGGGGACTCACCCTGCAAAACTTCATGCCATCTGTTTTGGTTATCACGATTTGGGGGTGGGGGTGGTTGGTCAGGAGAGGAAACAGGGACTCCAGAGAAGGAACTGGCCCTCGAAAGAGTCTCCTCAGGTTGGCAGATGTTCGACAAAAGAGCCTTCGAGTGAGGTCCCAGTGCCAACACACCCACAGGTCTCAGGACAAGGAGGGCTTCTATCATGCAAGGGGCTGCATATGTGTAAACTCAGCCTCCAGTGGGTTGTTTATTTGTATGCATCCGTCTCTCCATCCATCCACCCATCTATCTATTTTACTTTATACATGCTTTCTAGGCAATCAGTCTGCCACCCAGCTTTATTGCCAGACATCACTTCATCTTCATAGTCATCTAGACGGTACCACAAAAGACTTCAAACAGCCACAACAATCTTGAGCAAAAAGAACAAAGCTGGAGGTTTCAATCACACTCTCTGACTTCAAAATCTACCGCAAAGCTAAGGTAATCAAAACAGCATGGTGCTGGCAAAAATCAGACACATGGACCAACTAAACAGAATGGAGAGTCCAGAAATAAATCCACATATTTACGGTCAATTGATTTCTAAGAAAGTTGTTATCAACACACAATGGGAAAAGGGTAGTTTTGTCAGTAAACTGTGGGGACCAAAGCAGTACCCCCATGCAGAAAAAGGAAATTAGAGCTTGATCTCACATCAGATCAAAAATCAATTCAAGTGGATAAAAGACCTAAATTTAAATCTAGAGAATCTTTATGGCATTGGACTGGGCAATGAGTCCCCTTCCACCATGACCCAAAAAACACAAGCAACAAAAGCAGAGGTAGAAAAATGAGGTTGTATCGAGCTGAAAAGTTTTTGCACAGCTAAGGAAGCAATTATCAGAATGAAAGGCAACCTACAGAACGCAAGGGGATATTTGTAAACCACGCATCTGATACAATATCCAAAACATATATGAAATTCATACAACTCAGCAGCAAACAACTCAATTAAAAAATGGACAAAGGTTCTGAATAAATGGTCATCAGCTATACAGAACCACTCACCATCACTCATCATTGGGGACATGCAGATTCAAACCACAAATGAGGCAATACTTCATGCCTGTTACAGGAGCAGATATGGGAAGGGTGTGAAATAACAAGTGCTGGAGAAATAAAACTTTGCATGCTAGTAGCGGGCATGTAAATTAGTGTCATTACTATGGAAAATAGCATGAAAGTTAGAGACCCTATCTCAAAAAAAAAAAATTAGAAATAGAACTACCACGTGATCCAATAATCTCACTATTCGGTTTATATCCTCACAAAATGAAATGAGTATATGCAAGAGATATCTGCATTTCAGTGTTCACTGCAGCATTATTTACAAGAGGGAAGCTAGGGCATCAGCTAAGTGCCCAGTGATGAAGAAAATAACACACACACACACACACACACACACACACACACACGAATACCCTTCAGTGTGAAAATACAAACTCCTGTCATTTGTGACTACAAGAATGAACCTAGGGCACCTTATGTTAAAGGAAATAAGCCAGACATAGTAAGGATTACTGAATGATTCCATGCGTATGTGGAATCTTAAAAGGTAAACTCATCGAAGAGAGTACAACAGGTTTCCAAAGAATTGGGGAGAGCAGGGGAGATATTAGATACAAAATTTCAGTTCCTATGACTAACTATATTTATAGATGCTTTAAAATTGTTGAGTCAACTCTAAGTGTTCTTACCACCCGCCAAGATGAGTATGTGAGCTAACGTTAACCAATTCCTTTTAGACAATTCACAATGTATACATATTTTAAAACACTATGTTATGCACCATAGATATATAGACAATTTCACTCATCAATTAAAAACAAAGAAAATTTAACTAAAACTCTAAAAGACAAAAAGCTAAAGTATTTAAGTTAAAGAGGAACTCTTGGGCTGAAGAGATAGATGGCTTAGCGGTTAAGGCATTTGCCTGCAATGCAGAAGGACCTGAGTTCAATTCCCCAGTGCCCATGTAAAGCCAGATGCACAAGAGGGCGCATGTGTCTGGAGTTCATTTGCAGTGGTTGGAGGCCCTGTTGTGCCCATTCTCTATGTCTTTCTCTGTCTCTCTCTCTCAAATAAATAAGTAAATAAATAAATAAATAAATAAAATATTTTTTAAAAAAGGAACTCCTACATACGAACCACCTTGGGAAGCAGGTGAGAGCATCCTTTTCACCATTACTATTATTTTACATGAGTGAATCGCAGTCCTAAGACATGATCTCATTCATAGATATACGTAGCACAACTGGGTGCCAAACTCACTGCAGAGACCATTCTAATGCACAAGACTAAAGAAAAGGTTATTTTAAAAACCAACACTGAATCTGGTGGCTAAGGATGCTCACCAGTGAAACTTACACTAATCCTGTCACCACTGGGGGGGGGGGGGCATCTGGAATGCTTTATTCTTCCTATTTCTATTGTTCATGTGCTTTGCTACAATAACACATCCCAGTCTGTATTCTTATACACGCAGACTGACATGAAAAGACATGGTCTAAAGTCAAACAGAGCTCCAAGGGGTTAAGAGAAGGCACCTGCAGACAGATACAGAGTGAGGGTTCAAGTTCTTTGCAGTCTTCCACTGTGGCCTCAGCCACTGGCATTTGAAATGAGTGATCGTTTTCATACTCATTCTCATTCTGCCATAGCTCTATAGTATCATTCACCTAGTCTGTCTGTCCTCATCTGGAAGATTCCCTTGTTAGAATCCTGACCGTGTGTGTTTTCTTCCAACACGTATCTGTAATTGGGAAGAAAATGTTTCTTCCTTGGCGTTTCTATAGCTGGTAATAGTTTATAAAGACATGGCCCCTGACGGTTCTTAAGTCAGTCTGTTCTGCTACTTAACCAAGAAGGATCATTCCTTCTGTTCCTCCCACAGCAACCTCCTGCCTCCCTTCTGTCTCAGCACGGATGTGCCAGATGCCATCTGGGACTCAAGAGAGCAGGGGGAGACTAACCTCTGTCTTCAGCCTTGCTGTTCACTTCATCGTCTTTGTCCTCATCATCGCTGCTGGAGCTCTCCATTTTCTCCTTCATCTGTTCCAGCTGATCCAAGTTAACCCGTCCAACCAGCTCAAAGTTCCGGCTTACCTGAAAGAGGTCCAAACAGACGATGGAGTAGACGGTACGAGGCTCTCTCCAGTGCAGACCTTCCCAGCACCCCTTTTTTTTCTATGACTGTTTTTACAACTAGCACGAGACAACCGACTTCCTAAGAGGTCCGTCTCTTCACTATGGCTCTAAGAGATGATCAGACCCCCATTTCATTACTTTCACGGACAAGGGAAAACACTGGATCTTCCCCTCAAATAGGTAAACCACTGGTCCAAAAAGCAGAAAGCACAAAGCATCACAAAGCCTAAACTTTTCGAGTTGAATTCAAAGTTGTGACTATGACTTCAAACACTCCTGAAAATCAGAGGCTCTGTGATGCTCAGGCTGCCAGCATTAAGAATCAGGACCTTCTTCCACGATCTTGTCATAGTTCTGGGCTGTTCCAGCTGGGACTACAAGACAACCTGATTGTTAATTCCAGTGAAAATGGAAGATGATGTATTGTTAATTACTGTGTTTGAAACTAAACATAGCATATCTATTAAATCTAGGATTACCTGAGAAAAACAGAAATGACTGACCCTTAAAAGTCCTTAAGTGTGAATCATAGTGGTTATAATATGATAATATATGATATGATGCATGATAAAATATTCTCTACATATGAATGTGCTTAGATAAAATGGGAACCTGAGGTTTCTTTAAGGCATCCAAGGAAACAAAAATCGACACTTTGAAGTCTTTAATAACTTTTGAGATGGGTTCTCAAATCAACAGTAGGACTTCTGCCCTGTTATCTGTGTCAGAACCTAACCAGTTACACACATAACTGCCAGGGCATGCCAAGAAACAGAGGCTACCCCTATGTATGCTGTGCTCTCCTTGGGGGCCCTGAGAGAGGGGCATCAAGATGAATGAGACTTAGTTTTGGACTCCAGAGGCTCCATCTAGTTGACAAAGGAAGACATATTAATTAAGCTCCAAGGCAGATTTCCACAGCGGCCACAGTAAAGACAGGCAATGTGGGCACAGGAGAGGAAGGAGAATTTACAAGACAATTCCAGAATATTCCTGGGGACCGGCTTGGAACAAAGATTTGCTGAGCACCACCAATTCCATATGCCTGGCAGATGGGACCATCATCATTTGCTGTGACAAGAGTGAGAAAGTAACTCAGATTGCCAGGCCCAAAAGTCTTGTGACATGGCTCAACATTCTCCTAACAACTTCGTGTGGAAAACAGGTACATCTAAGAGGGGAGAGAAAGCTCTTTTAAAACAAGAGAAGCAAACCTATAACAATGGAATCCATGGAGTCAGTTAATTTTGCTTATTTAAAGAGTTTAAAAGTGGGTTGTGGAGATGACTTGGTAGTTAAAGATGCTTGCTTGAAAAGCCTGCCCACTATGGCTCGATTCCCCAGCACCCATACAAAGTCAAATGCAAAGTGGTGCGTGTATCTGTAGTTTGCTAGCAGTGGCAAGAGGCCCTGGTGTCCTCTCTCTCTCTCTCTCTCTCTCTCTCTCTCTCTCAAGTAAAATACATAAAAACAATAAAAACCCTGCTACTATTCCCACCAAACTGCCCTCTAAATACTTATATATCTATGTCCATATATTAATGCTACTCTCGCTTTTGGTTAGAGAGGCTTTTCAGATGGTGTTGACCACTGGAGAGACTCAGAACTCATCACAGTGCTGAGAAGTGATTGTGGCATGTTTAGCACCGAGTCTTTTCTATCACACACTCCAAGGTTCAGGGTCCACTGCAAAAAAAGATGGCAGAAAGAATGTCAAAGCCCAAGGAAGGGGAGGAGTGCTTTGCAATACTGTCTTCCAGAGACAAAGTATCCTTGGTTCTTGACCTCACAGTGGCTGATGGTAGCACCATATACAAGACCTGTCTGACAGGAGGGGGAAAATGATGACATCAAAATTGAAGAGAAACTAGTTGGAAGGGAGTTCAGTGGAGAGAAGACACAGGAGAAAAGGGAGGATGTTGAGAGGATTAGGATCACGGCATATTGTCTGCATGTATGGAGGTTGTCAATTAAAAAATTCTAAAAAACGTTAACCCACAGCACTTTTCGAAATAGGGATTGAGCTACATCTGTATGTCTCATCATACAGACAGCTATGAATTTTGTTTCTATGTCACCAATGTGATTCAACCACACTGCCATTGAACACACAAGTCTCCCAAATATAATTTCCTTCCCCTTAGAGGGATTGTTGGCCTTTCCAATGTTGGCATTTGGATATGCTTATAAAAAGCATAAAAATATTTTTTTATAAAGGTATATTTGGCTGTATTTTAACCAGATAGCATTTAGGACAAATATTTTAATAAAAGTTCTCTGGCTTTTTAGTGTTTCAGGAAGAGTTGACAAGGTTCCATTTTGCTCAGTTTTGAAGAAACTGCTTTTAAGTGACCAGGACGTAGAGGGCAGTTCTTCTAGACCACCTTTCCATGTCCCCAAATCCTTTGCAACCAGGGATGCGTGAATACATACAAGGAATGTGCGGGCAGTTGTGAAGAGATGAAACCAAGGAAAGAAAAAATTCTTACAGCATGCAGGTGTTTAAATTCACTCATTCACCCACTCACTCGGTAGTTCATTTAGCATGGACTCTCCAAGGTGTGTCAGGCCCTGGTTCTCACTGAAGCTCCCAGATCTCATGGTGACAGATCTTGTCACCAAACCAAATGTTGTTTTCCCCCCTCTTTCTTTCATGACACAAAGGTTTCTTTTTGTTGTTGTTTGTTTTTTAAACTGTATCTGTCCATTCTCCCATAGCCACCATCTCCTCAGATTTTGCTCTCTGCACAATTTTCCATGGCATGTGGTATCTTCACAGTAGGTTGTTTATCCTGGGATAACCCAGGGTTTATCTGTCCTGAAGATGTTTATAATCTTCACAAGGCAATTAAAAGACTTAAAACGATTTTATTTGGCTGTGTAATTAGAAGATTTCTACAATAAAACCTCTTTAGTGTTGGGTTATTTCTATATTTAAAGTCCTCAAACCAGCCATCCAAACACTAATCTGAACACAAAGGAAGACTCTTCTTTCTGCCTCTCAGGGGGTGGGGGTGGCCATCATCATTCTTGCCTCTATTGCTAAAGCTCCGACTCCACTGGTTTCCCAGCATCCACTCTGGCCCCTTCTACCTGGTCTCTAGTGTGGCTAGTCATCTTCAAAACAAATAACCTTCAAGTCAGGCTTTGTTTGCCCCAAGGAAAGAATCCAAATTTTGTACTATGGTATACATACACCTCATCCCGACCCACCTTCTCTAATCTGCCTCTGGCTCTCCCCATCCTGAACCCACGGAAATTCCTGGGAAAACCCATCACTTCAATCTGTGCATCTGTACCTGCCAGAACTCCTGCCAGAGCTTTCTGTCATGCCCCTGTTGTCTTCCGGTCCATCACTTAGCTGCACTGCTCCTCCCACCTTACTTCCCCAGTGAGCAGCCACCCGCTCAGCCATGAATTCCTTGTGTCCTGCCGAGCTGCAAACCCTGTGAGGACAGGTTTTCTGTACATGGCACAGCTCCATCACCACTGGCCAGTGGTGTCTACAGAAGGGCCAGGGTGACTCTCAACTCCTGGAGATTGGGCATTTTTTATTTTATTTTATTTTTTGTTTTTTGAGGTAGGGTCTCGCTCTAGCCCAGGCTGACCTGGAATTCACTATGTAGTCTCAGGCTGGCCTTGAACTCATGGTGATCCTCCTACCTTTGCCTCCCAAGTGCTGGGATTAAAGGTGTGCGCCACAACGCCTGGCAAGACTGGATATTTTTATTTAATATATTTTTTATTCATATAAAGGTTCATATACAAAGTTTGGAAAATAAATCTATTCAAAGCCCAGCTACCTGTACATAATAATTATTAAATTTTATTTCCATATGCCTGTTCACTAACTATAGATTATTTTCATTTCCATATTGTATTAAAGCATGTAAGTATGCCTCAATTTTTTGTGTGCTATGCCTGGAATAAAATGTCCTTTAAGTGCAATTTTGAATCACTTTATAATATTTCACCAAGAGGAAATACTATAGCTTATTATTCTGCTATGCATTTACTTGGGGTTATGTTATTTTTAGGTTTCACTATTAAAATGCAATAACCTTATTGTGTGTAAACTTTTCTTTCATGCTGCTTTAATTTCATAATAGAAGTTTCCAGATGTGATACTGAAGGGTAAAAGTCAAAGGGTGTAGACTTGATTAAAACTCCAATATAGTTCCTCATTCCAGGCATCTCCCGAGCTCCGGTAGCACTGCAGCCATTGTGACATGACTGTATCATCCAGAAAGCTTCAAATACTTGCTTATCTGAGCCTGTGTGTTGTATGTCACTTAAAGCTACAGTCTCCATTTGTGACCAGTGGCGTTGCTGACATGAGAAGCAGTGCTACCGGAGCTCGGGAGATGCCTGGAATGAGGAAGGTTGTAATCCAATAACCATCTGCTTATAGAAGGCAGAATCTGAATTTCATCCCATTTCGCTCATTAGAAAATGTTCTTTTGATTTTTTTTTTCAACTCAGACATTGGGCCATATAAAAACGGTTGGCCGACTGGATGCAGCCGGGGTGATGTCTGCTCACTGCTGACTTACAGAATCAAGGGCCGGGCCCAACAGGCCTTCTGTGCTTGCCTTTGAAAACCAGATGGGGATGAAGGAGACAGTTGGAAAAAGATCAGCAAAGTATCTGTAAGATGTGTTTACTCATGTTTAGTAGACAGATTGTTTCCGTATCGTGGCTACTGTGAGCACAGGATGTTTCCTCTGTATACTCAGAAGTAGGACTTGCTGGATCACGATGGCTAAATCATCTTATTATTTACTGATCTCTTCATTACCAGGCACTGAACCTATGGCCTTATGAATGCCAGGCAGATGCTCTACCACTGAGCTATCTATTCCCAGACATCACCATACTGTTTCTACTTGAGACACCAAGTTGCTCATTCTGTCTTAGGTTCACTGTGGCCCAGGCGGGCATTGAACTTGCAGGACTCCAGTCTAGCTGGTATTACAGACCTGCACCACCAGTTGATTCTTAATTTCTTGAGGAAACTTTTTACTGTTTTCACAATTATAATATATCTATCAATCTATCTATCTATCTATCTATCTATCTATCTATCTATCTATCTATCATCAACTTATATTCCTGTTCAAGGTATGCCAGGGTTCCCTCTCCTTCACATGCACCACAGTGCCATCTTACACGTACATCTTCTATTTGTCACGTGTGCTTCCACAAAGCTGATAAAAAACAATATTGAGGGCTGGAGAGATGGCTCAGCGGTTAAGGCCCTTGCCTCCAGTGCCTAAGGCCCCCGGTTCAATTCCCCAGGACCCACATAAGCCAGACCCACAAGGTGGTGGCCCTGGTGCGCTCTCTCTCTTTGCTTGAAAATGAATAAAATATTTTTTTAAAAAAGACTTTTCTAAAAAAAAAATATTGAGCCAAACACAACAGGCAGACTGAGAGGAAGTTCTGTGGAAAAGCAGCTGAGACCCTGTACTGTGAGGACTACGCTGCAGGCCTGAGATTCTTTTGGTTAAGCTTGTGCTGTCTACTTGCTTGTAAACTCATCTAGGGTCACAAACATTTCTTATAGTTATATGTTCAGGCCACAGTAGAAGTCACTCACGTAGTCGAAATGCAATAAATATTATTTAAGTTTACTGATGCCATGAAAACCCATGCAAGAGCACACAATGTAATAAATTCTTAACATTGCCCTAATGCTTGCAACCCATAAATTTGCTTGTTAATGAGAATAAAATTGAATATTTCATAAAAGATTAAAAAATGAAGATCTGTATGTACTAGAAAATGTATCCAGAATACATCATATAACCCTCAGGACCACTGTTTACACTATGCAATGCCCCCCATAGCCATAGATAATAAATAATAACAAAGAACAGGTAAGGGATAAAGTGACAATTTAGACAGTTCAGGCTTTCCTGTTATAATACAAATCATCTGTAAAACTGCAAAATTCCTCAGAGAATGTGTAAAAAAATACTGAGGGCCGGGGTGATGCCTCGGTGGTTAAGGGCATTTGCTTGCAAAAAACACTATGGCTATGTTTGATTGCAAAAGGAAGAAAAAAAAAAGTACTCAAAATACCGTTCTGTTGCAAAGTCTTGTTGGATAAGACAGGTAGCATTTTTTGGTGAGACGTTTTCTTTGAAATTATCCAAAGCATAAGGACACTGAAATTAAGAGTGATACCTACTTTCTTGAACCAGAAAACCTATTTTTGCAGACTTGATTTTGCCTAAGGCCAGAGGAAGGCAACTTGCTTGAGGGACCTCTGTATAGCTCGGGATACGAGCTCAGAGCTTTGTTTTTGGCCAAGTCAGTAGCTACCAAGCTTCTGGCCCCGACATTCAGAGGCGAAGATGCCAATGAAGCTGGCATGTTTTGCTCGGCTGAAAAAAACAGGTTACTTAAAATTTCCTATCTGGGAACAGATTTCATTCAGTGATTCCTCTAGCTGACAAACAGCTACTGAGACTCTATTGCAAGAAGGAAAGATAGGAATGTACCTGAAGACAGAGTAACTGGTGGAAGCCTGAGGAGTGCATGGTTTCTTTACAGTAAAGAACATCTTTGTCTAATGTGGACTTGATAATCGTCTAAGGCTCTTGACTTAGAAAATGGTCACAGTTCTTGCTCATCTAATTCTGGCATTTTTGTCTTCTCAAACACATGAAAGAAACAGCTTTCTGGCCGACAGATGACAAGCAAAACTAACAGGAGGAAAAGCGGCGATGAAATGGCATAGCATTCTGGGGAGCATATAGCTGGCAGAAATCTGGAGCCCATAAAGAGGCTAGTATTTAGATCAGAAATTAAACACAATAAGAAAAATGTGGCCAAAGGTACGCTTAATGATTTGGAGTGAGAAAGGATTAAAAAAAAAAATCAACAGTATTTTCTGGAAGCTAATGTTCTATGTAACATTTTTTCTTCCTTTTTTTTTTTTTTGGTCATTGTATTTCACCAATTCAGAAAACTCAACTAAAATGTTGGCAGTTCCTTTGGGGCTCCAATGTTCTGCTGTTTTCCCCAAACTGGGAAAAGCAAAGATGAGTTCTTAGAGTTCAGCCGCCTGAGGCTCCATTTGTATAAAAAATTAAAAACATTTCAAAGTAAATTCAATTAGTGACTGTGTATTGCCTGGATAGACTATCCTTCTAAATTTAATATACCAAACATGACAATTTTATGAGCAAACCAAGTTAGAGATAATATATTTTTATGTTCCTTAAACTAGTGAAGAGACTTGAGAACCATAAAGAACACTAACAAGGTATTGCATATACTTAAATTTTCTTACAAAAGTGTTTTTTTCTTAATGTGAGAAGTGCAATCTTTGTTTTTTTAGCAAGATATTAAGTCTTATCTTTCATCAGAACTGCAAATAAATGGCATTACTGATATTTCATTGCGTGCATAGGGTAGGTGATGAAGAGAATGGAAAAGGAAGAGGGAGGGAGAGAATGAAAGAGAATAAAATAATAGCCTTCCAGAGGATCTAGTGAAATCAGAGACAGGGACCGAGGGATGATAAAATAAAATAGCCTGAACTGTTGACTTTCCATTTCAAGAGATTACACATGATCCCTTGCTCACTGGCACCAAGATAAAGGTCTAGGAGAAAAAGAAATTAAGTAAGACTTCTGATTGTCACCTCTTCTCTTTTGTACTCTGGCTTCTGAGGATAAACATGGCAGCCTACACCAAGTGCACTTGACACTGTGGTTCTTAAATGCGATGATGTATTTGAATTCAAGGACTTTCTCAGCTGTTCCCAGCTTTCTGTCCAGCTCAGAAACAATACAGCCTGACATCTTTATGACCTTGGCAATGAGAACTCAATGCTCAGTTTTGCATGTCCAGCTCTCTCGAATGAAATCCTGACAGAAAGACATATCCTGGCCTTTTATAGTTTCTTCTAGGGTGTGTCCTCCATACAGAATCGCCTACAGCGATTTGTGGGAGAAGGGAAGGAAGAATACACTTAGAATATAGTCTTATTGAAACAAAGAAAAAGCAAACCTCAGCTTAGAACCAATTTCTCCATTTATTCTGCATTTTATCATTGGCAGCTTCTACATCAATGTGGATCTACTCACTCTAAGGAACAATTTTTAAGAAAAGACTGCAGAAAGTTAACATTTATTGAGGATTTACCATGCATTCGAGTTTGGGGTATTGAGGTACACAAATTTATCTTATTTTTTAAAATTTTATGTGTAGGTGTGTAGATGTACCAGAAACTCCTGCTGCCGCACACGAACAGGACAAATGCGCCATTAGTAATCCGTCTATCTTTAAACCAATGCTACACTCTCTTAATAACTGTAGCATCATTCTGAATTTTGAAATCGAGAAGGGTGAATAACTTCTTTCTCTAACATTTAGATGATTCTGTCATTTGCATTTCCATCTAAATTTTCAGATCAGCTTACTGATTCCTATTGAGAGAAAGTCTTCCTAAGGCTTTGATAGATATTATGTTGGTTCTGTAAGACAGTTTGGGAAAAACTATCAATACCGAATTTACTGAGACGTTCATGAACATGGTATGTGATGATTCAGGTCTTTTATTTCTCTCAGCAGCCATTTTGTAGTTCTCGGTGTGCGATCTTAAATTTTTTAGGTTACATTTATCCTAAAATATATTCTATGCTATTTTTAAAAAATTTGACAGAGACAAAGAGAGTAACTGCAAACCAACTCCAGATGCATGTGTCACTTTATGCATCTGGTTTTACTTGGGTGCCAGGGAGTTGAATCTGAGCTGTCGGGATATGCAAGCAAGTGCCTTTAATCACTGAGCCATCTCTCCAGCCCTGTTCTTTTTGATGTTAACACCCATGTAATCAATCTTCAAAATATTTTCAGGTTTTCCATTATAAGTCCATTGAAATACAATTTTTTTATATTGTTCTCATATCCTGCAACATTGATCAAGTTCACTAATGTCCAGGTAGCTTTTTATGTAGTATCATCAAAATTTTCTAACTACAGAGATCACATTACCTGAGAATAAAAGAGGTTATATTTCTTCATTTTTAATACTCTCATACCTTAATTCCTTATTTTTGCCTTACAGTCTTTAGTTTTATACTGAATTGCCAGCAAACTCCTTAGCACACTGCTATCCGTACCCTTCATTTGTGACTGCTGACATTGGACTTTGGTGTATCTTTCATCCTGACAGACGATCATGTTTTGCTAGGGTACAGTGCCACTGCCTAGCTGCTGAACCAAAAGAACTGCCATCTTGATTCATAAAATGTTTGGATAATTATTTGCAAAAAATTGAGTTGCATTTTGCAACCATCATTTAGGGGAGGAAGAGAAAACGAGAAAAGGGATAGTAAATATGAATCTCATAAACTTAATAATAACCGAGACAGATGAGAATCATTAGGCATGCTGAAAGTGGCGATTCATTAGCCTCAATTAGTGCTACTGGACTTAATACACTGGTCAAACATGAGAGAGAATAATGAAAGAAGATAATACAACAGTGAAAGTATATCAAAGACTATCTAAACTTCCAGGTATATTAATGATTTTATAGTATATTTCAGGTCCTTGAGATCACAGCTGCTTTTATAAGCATTGGAACTATTGTTATATTTAGTACAATACAATTAACAAATATTCCAGGAATATACTGAGTGTCAAAGTGGAGAAAATACAAAACTTCATTTGCTCTTACAACAGTTCTGAGAGTGGAACAGGGGAGATGGCTCAGCAATTAAAGGTATTTCCTCGAAAAGCCCACCAGCCTAGGTTCAAATCCCCAGGATCATGCAACACCAGATGCAAAAAAGTAAAATATGTGTCTGGAGTTCATCTGAGGCAAGAGGCCTTGGTGTACCTAACTTCTCTTTCTCTTTCCCTCTCAAATAAAATATTTTTAACAGTTCTGAGACCATCCCAATTTTACAAATCAGAAAACAGAGCCTATAAATTAATTTCTCCAAGCCTATAATAAATGATGGAGGCAGGATTAAAACCCCAGGTCTTTGGGGGGTCCCAAAGCTTTAAATTGGGTTGCCCCCTGCCTTCCTGAGCACTCAGTTTTCCTGCCCATACCCAGTAAGTAACCTCAGCCTTCAGCCCACCACTCAGGAAGCCTGCGGGCCTGTACTTGGTTTCTGACATTCTCTGGATCTCCCCAGTGGCTGACAAACTACTGGACAGAAAGTTGGGAAGAAGTTATCTTCCCAATTGGCTGTTTCAAAATATCTGCCCAAAGGTTTGAACAAAGGGACGGTTGAGTATATAAGGTATGTGCACATGAATATAAGAAGCTTGGTTTGAGCTAGATGAAATGATTTTCCCTTGACTTACAATAAGAAATGCACAGGAAGTTTGAATAAAAAGCAATATGAAACCGAAGAGATGGCTCAGCAGTTAAGGCGTTTGCCTGCAAAGCCTTGGGACGTGACCTGGGTTTGGGTCCCCAGTATCCATATCAAGCCAGATGCACAGAGGCGCATGCATCTGGAGTTCATTTTCAGTGGCTGGAGGCCTTGGCATACCCATTCTTTCTATCTCTGTCTACTTACAAATAAATAAATAAAAATATGTATTATTTTAAAAAAGCAATATGTAAATTTCTAAGTGAGGTGATTTGGGTTTTGGTTAAAGCATTAAAAAGTGAATGCAGAAGTTTCTGTAAAGCTATTAAACTGTGGACGGGAGACAAAGTTTAACTTCCTTAGTCAATAACCTTCAGAAAAACTTCAACCCTTAAAGAGATATTAACACTAAAATCTTTTTTTTTGTTTTTTCAAGGTAGGGTCTCTCTCTAGCCCAGGCTGACCTGGAATTCACTATGTAGTCTCAGGGTGGCCTTGAACTCATGGTGATCCTCCTACCTCTGCCTCCCAAGTGCTGGGATCAAAGGTGTGTGCCACCACGCCCGGCAACACTAAAATCTTTGTAACTTGTTTATAAGACTTTATTTCCCCTCATGAGGAAATAGAGTAAGGAAACTGGGAACATCATCAAGTGCTTTTCATCATGTCTAAAGTGAGCTCTTCATAGATGCTGTGGCCCAGGTAATTACAAAGGCCTTCAGCAGGCTATTATCACAAACAAACACTCCCTGTAACTCCCTCCACCTGTACCAGGGCAATATGCAAAAATCAGAGAAATCAATGTTTATGGTATGTCAAATCAAACCTGTGCGTAGTCAGGACGTCATCCTGCAGGCCTCAAACCCTCTCTCAGAATAGCCCAACCTTTGGAAGAGAAAGAACTGTTTTTCTTTTTGCCAAACCACAATTTAGAGGGCATTCTCACCTGTTTATTTTATTATTTTATTTTATTTTTTGTTTTTTCGAGGTAGGGTCTCGCTCTAGTCCAGGCTGACCTGCAATTCACTATGTAGTCTCAGGGTGGCCTTGAACTCATGGCACTCCTCCTACCTCTGCCTCCCTAGTGCTGGGACTAAAGGTGTGCGCCACCACGCCCGGTGTCACCTGTTTTTTTAAACAATCAATTCCTTAAATCACTCATATATACATAGTCATGCCTTTGAAAAGCACGGTAATGAACAAAATATTGAAACAACCTACATGAATAAGGGACAAGTTGGCATATTTACAGTTGGCACCTTTGTTTTTGTAAAGTAAAAACTCTGCTGGCAGATTTGAGCAATTGCCACTGAAGCCATATACGGCCTGCAAAGCCCTCTCCAGAGGCCTGTGATGACACACTGAAAATGAGATGGAAAGAAATAGCAAGATGCAGTATTTGATGTATAATAAACAAAATTATAAATTCTATATTTGTAATTAGGTATAGAAAAGATAAAAAACAATCTCAGGAGTTAAGACTTGAGTGGTAGAGTTATAGATGAGGTGTCTGCCCCGTCTATGGGTTGCAGTTTTGTAAAAATACTGGGGTCCTTGGGAGATGGTTTAGTTGTTAAAGGAGCTTGCTTAAGAATAACCTCACACACACACACACAGAGAAAGAATAACCTCACAATTCTTTTATTACAGGGAAATAAAGCTTCATTTAAAAATGACTTGAGCCGGGCATGGTGGTGCTCGCCTTTAATCCCAGCACTCAGGAGGCAGAGGTAGGAGGATCGCCGTGAGTTCAAGGCCACCTTGAGACTACATAGTGAATTCCAGGTCAGCCTGGACTAGAGCGAGACCCTACCTTGAAAAACCAAAAAAATAATAATAATAAATAAATAAAAATGACTTGAGTGCATTGCTCTGTCTGGTACACAGTGAGTGACCCAAGTCACCTGTCTCCCCCTGGGCCCCTCCCCTCAGGAGGCAGAAGTCCTGGGCAGTACCTTATGCTCATCTCGAAGGTGAGTGTCCAGTTCGTCCGTGTGCTTGGTCTCGTAGTAGCAGAGCTGGCACTTATACGGTCTCAGTTCGTTGTGCTTTTCTATGTGCTGCTGGAGGCTCTCATCACTGGAGCAGGTGAAGGTGCACTTATCACAGCGGAAAACTACTCCCTGCAAGTATTTTGACAGTTTGGAACGGCACACTTCAATGGGGACAACTCGCTCTTCTGTGGAAACAAATCGAACGGAAAGATGGGCATTTTACTGATGGTAGGTAGATGGTCTTTCTTTGGAATAGAAGAAACGGACCCATTTCATTCGGCTACTTCTTGTGGAACCTGGTCTGTGAACAACACGCATGCTCACTGTCCCTCCCTGACTTCCCAAGTGACGCATTCATTCCTAAGGCACAAGGGGATGTTTTGGGGACCAGAAAGCCTTCTGGCACTTCACAGCCAGAGTGACGTCTAAGTAGAGACAGGGCAGGTCGAATGATGCTAGATAGTTCCTGAGCAGAGCGGTGAGTAGGTCGGGGTAAGAAACGGGAGTGGATGTCAGTTTTCCCAACAGTAAGCATCACCATGCCTGGCTTCATCAGCACGTTATGACTGAAGCTCAATTTACAGGCAACGAACATTAATTAAGTACAGTGTGTTATCTCTCCCAACACTGCTAAGGCTGAAGTGACTCCCAGTTTTACAATAAGTGAAAACAAGGAGCAGAACCCACTTTTCATACTGAGCATTGAACCGGGGGCCTTGCTCACACATACTACCCCTGAGCTGAACCGCTGGATGGGGCTGGAGAGAGGGCACGGAGGTGCTTGCCTGCAAAGCTTAACAACCTGCATATGATTCCCCAGTGCCCACATAGAGCCAGATGCACAAGGTGGTGCATGCATTTGGAGTTTGTTTGCAGTGGCTGCAGGCCCTGGCCTGCCCATTCTCTGTCTGTCTCTATCTCTCTCTGCTTGTAAATAAATAAATAAATAAATGAAAATTGTTTTAAAAAAGAAAGAAATGCCCTAGGACACTGCTCAGCAGTTAAGAGAACTTCCTGTGCAAGCAGAAGGGCCTCAGGAGGCCTGAAAGACAGCTTGAGTTCCATCCTTAGGGTCCAGGTAAATGGCTGGGTGTGGTCACACACATCCATTATCCCAGTCACGTAGGGGACGAGGGACCAGAGACTAACCAGAGCTCATGAGAAGATGGCAAGCTCCAGGAAATCTAAAGAACTCCAGCTCAAACAAGATCAGGCCCAAGAGCCATCGCATGGGACACCCAACATTCTGTTCCAGCCATCACAGATGAGCACACCCTGCCACAGGGGAGCCCCTGCTCAGGGAGTGCAAGATGACATACATGTGCATATATCACCCCCATATCTACATCACACACACAAGAACACTTTAGGGCTGAGGAGATGGCTCAGTGGGTCAAAGAGCTTGCTGAGCAAGCAGTGACAAGCCCCAAGTTCAAATCACCTAGGACCCAGCCGTGGGCACCTGTAATCCCAGTAAGCTTAGGGCAAGAAGATGTGGATTCCCAGGAAACTCAGCAGCCAGCTAGCCTGCCACACCCAGCGGAGAACAAGGGACCCTGCGGGACACAGGTGGACAGCATGGACTGATGCCTGAGGCTGTCTCCTGACCTCCACTCACACGCACTTACACATACATGGACACACACAAAACAGAATTAAAAAGGTACTCCCTGAAGCTCAGAAGCACTGTCATTTAGGCAGAGACCGTATAAACCCAGGTGGCCCCTTACATGTCATTGTCACTGTTTCCAAACCCCTTCCTGTTTCCCCTGGTCTCCAGGAGCGAATTCCCTGGTCCTCAAAGCAAGGGAATCCCTAGCCAAGAGCAAATCTGAAAACAAAACAGCCTGCACTTCTGTTCACTGAACACCAAACCCCAACTATGAAGTGACTCCAGACAACAGAGATGGGGGTCCCGAAAGGGGACATGGAAGATCTGTGCCTTTCCAGACAATTTGTAACCTGACTGTCACGAGAGCAGTAACTCCAAGAGAAAGGAGAGAGAGAGAGAGAGAGAGAGAGAGAGAGAGAGAGAGAGAGAGAGAGAGAGAGAGGCATGTGTGCCATTCCTGTCAGCATGCAGGGCTGGGAATGCATGTATTTGTTTATTTTGCACTCGTTCGCCCTCGTGTTTAACTGCTCAAATTAAATTTCACACCACTCTGCCCAGAGTATCGGCACACGCGCCAGATATCCATAACTGGGATAAAATTAAAATCTGTGCTATTTCTGCGAGATTCAAATATAGCGTGTGTTTTCATGCTGAGTCTGGATTTCAGAAACTCTGGAAGTTTACAAATGGACTCACACAACATGTACTTATTTTATTTAGAAACAGCAATGTATTATTAAGTCAAGAAAGCATGATTTATTCCCAGAGTCACTGAGTAGCGACGTTTCTAGATCATCAGTCTTTGGAGCGCTGATCCGACCAGCTCCCATCCAGCCTTCCTTTTGTTGTTGGCTGTGTTCAGACCCCAGGGAATTTCCCTCGCCCAGCATCACGTCTCGGTCTCAACCACAAGGCTCTAAGTGCAGGGCAGTCACTGCCTGGGAGTCTTGAACGCAGTGCTTCATGGGCCAGCGAAATGCTGGGCAGAGAAAGCGTCGAGGGTGGTGTCTGCAACAGACTCCCCAAAGCTCTAATGCATATGTTATTTTCCCTATACAAAGAGTCAGTTGCTTATTTGGAAATATAAATATTTTTAAACCAAAGTAGAGCAGACAGCTAAGAAACACATGATTATAATGTAATCCACACATTTTCTTAGAATAGCAAATGTGTAACAGTCCTTCTAAACCATTCCGTTCCACAGTTTGGTGTAAAAGGCTGGAAACAAAATGCTTTGGCATAAACTAGTGAGTCTTAAGGAGACCATGCTGGGATATTCTACTCTTCCAACCCTGGTTTCTCAATAGGAGCATGACTGACATTTAGGGGCTGGACAATTTCTTTTTTAACAATGTGTGTGTCCATGTGTGTACAGATGTGTGTGCATGTATGTGGAGGCCAGGACCAACTCAGGAGTGATCCCCAGGAATGCTGTCCCATCTTCTTTAGAGACTGGCCTGAAGCTTTCCAAGTAGACTAGACTGGCTGGTCAGCAATCCTCTGTCTCCCCAGTGCTGGAATCTTCAAGTGGGTAACTCGGGATTGAACCCAGGCCCTCATACTTGAAAGGTAAGGACTTTATTAATCAAGCTATTTTCCCCACCTTGGCAACTCTTTGCTGTGGAGTCTAGGTGCTGTAGGGCTGTTACCTGTATCCATGGCCTCCACCCCCTAGATGTCACTGGAACCACTTCCTCTTCAGTTGTGACAACCAGAAACACCTGCAGACTAACGGACCTTTGGGAGGCAAGCTGGGCCAGGGGAGAACCACTGCTCTAAGGCAGAGAAGGCTAGACCCTAGGCCAGCCTACACACTGGGCAAGGGCTGCTGTGGACTTTCTTGGCACCTTCCTTGAAGCTGCAGCCCTTTGGCTCTCCACACTTGTCCCTGATTTAATATCTTGTCACCTCTACTGCTTCCGCTTTTGTTCTTTGGCTCTGGCCTGCCCTGGATCTGTTGACCTCAGTGGAGATGGAGAACAGCTGGG
>PVHP010005191.1:47140-67062 GCA_004024765.1 Zapus hudsonius | reverse complement strand
CTAGGGGTCTGTCACTTTCTACTAGGGGTCTGTCACTTTCTACTAGGGGTCTGTCACTTCTCCTAGGGGTCTGTCACTTTCTACTAGGGGTCTGTCACTTTCTACTAGGGGTCTGTCACTTTCTACTAGGGGTCTGTCACTTTCTACTAGGGGTCTGTCACTTCTACTAGGGGTCTGTCACTTTCTACTAGGGGTGTGTCACTTCTACTAAGGGTCTGTCACTTTCTACTATGTGTCTGTCACTTCTCCTAGGGGTCTGTCACTTTCTACTAGGGGTCAGTACTACCAGGGGTCTGTCACTTTCTACTAGGGGTCAGTCACTTCTACTAGGGGTCTGTCACTTTCTACGAGGCCCACTGCTTTGCAAAAGCACCAGCCCATCTTCAACTCAGCAGCGAGGAGCTCACCCTGCCAAGACGATGAAGCATCTTCTGAGGTGACGAGACCCAATCAACTGCAAATCCCTCGAGAGTTTTAAGATGGTTTTCAAATATGGTTTCCAAACATAACTAATTTAAGTCCTACAAGTACTTTTATGTTGCTGACAGTTTTAAAAACAATAAAACTAGGAAGTGACCAGAACTCAAAACCATTGAGATGTCTCAGTCGTGTTCTCAAATTCCTTGGCTCTCAGTTTGATAGAGAGTTTTACAAATTTCACCTCCTTGTTTCAAAATCTTGCACCAGGCTGTTTTGGCTGCCTCTGTCTGGGTGGGAATAAAGCACTAGGGCATGATTGGAGTGTTCCCCCAGTGCCCACAGGGACCACGGGTCTCCAGTGTTATGCTACTGGGAAATAGTGGCACCTTTGGGAAGTGAGGCTCCATGGAGGGCGTGTGCCCAAGAAAAGAAGTTGTTCCTGTGGCCCTCCTTGGTGGCTCTCATGAGAGGCTTGTTATAAAATCACAAGTTTGGCTCCACACAGAATGATCTGTTAGAGATGTGATCACTTGTTCCAACTTAGACTCTTGCCATTGGTATTTGAGGGTTTCCCCAGACCTGAGCCGATTTAGGCACCATGTTCATGAACTTCCAAAACTGTTTTAAAAAAATCTTGGACTGGAGAGATGGCTTAGCCGTTAAGTGCTTGCTTGCAAAGCCCGAATTCCCGGGTTCAATTTCCTAGTACCCACTTAAAGCCAAATGCACAAAGTGGCACATGTGTCTGCAGTTCATTTGCAGTGGCTGGAGGCCCTGGTGTGCCCATTCTCTCTGTGTCTGCCTCTCTCTCTTTTTCTCTCTCTCTCTATCTATCTCTCCCTTCTCTCTCAAATAAATAAAATAATTTTTTTAAACTTCTCTTAATGAATTACTGGCCTCAGTGTTTCCTTACATAGTAAAGTAACGCAAAGTTGAGTGATACTGAACTAGTGTCCTGATGCTGTAATCAATTACCACAAATCTTAGTGCTTTGAAACAGTACATGTTTATCACCTTCCAGTTCAGGAAGTCAGAAATCTGAAGTGGGCCTTGTGGGCGAACATGAAGATGAAGGAAGTCTGGGCTCCATCTGGATGACCTGACAGGTACCTTTCTAGCTTCTCCAGGCTGCCCATAGCTCAGGCCTCCTTCCATCGACAGAGTCAGAAATGGCGCTCCAGCCTCAGCAGGGTAGCTGTCATTTCTCCTTCTGTGACCCCGCTGCTTCCCTCTCTCACTTAAAAGAACCCATGACTATGTTGGGTTGCTCAGATCATGTCGGCTCTTCTTACCCCAAGAGGCTTCATTTAGTCACATCCACAAAAGCCCTTTTGCCATGTATATTAGGCAGGGCTATCTAGAGAAACAGAACTGATAGAATGTGTGTATCTGTATTATAAAAGGGGTTTCTAGAATGGCTTACAATGATAGAGTTGGGCAGTCCAGCAATGGGCATCTACATGCTGGGGAGGCTGACAACCTGGTAGCTGGATGTTTCACAGTCCCAGTCTGGCACTAAAGGCCTGGAAGATTCCTGCAGATGCTGGAGTCTCACGTCAGTGAAGGACAGCGGAGACCACAGAGACAGACACACTCTCCAGCAAGAAGTAGAGGCAGGCAAGCAAGCAATGACTGCTTTCCCCACAGAATCTTGGATCTGGGCCACCCACCAGAAAGCGCCACCCACTGCGGGGGAGGGTCTTCTTGCCTCAGTTAACCCTCACAGACCCACCCAGAGGCATGTCTGTTAGTTGGTTCCAGGTCAAGTAGACAGTTAAGTTGAACCATAAGCTGACATTCACAAGGTCCAGAGGTTAGGACATGGGCATCTATGAGCAGCCACTGTACCACCTGCCACACTCACCATGGACCATTTACTCATCAATATAAAAGTTTGGATTATTAAATTCTACCATCTTATGTTCACCTCTCAACATTTCTGCCTATTGCCTTCCAGCACTTTCCTAGGAGTACTTATTTTTTTAATAGAATGAAATTATAACTATACAACACTTTATAGACCTTTTCACTGAATATTCCTTTGTCATTAAAACTCTTTAGGGACAATTGAAAACGGAATACCCTTCCATCCCATGAATGTATTGCCAGTAATTTAACTCATATGATTGTCAGCTATTTAAGTCATTTTATTTTGTCATAATACATAGGATGAGGTCATTTATACTAGCTCACATTGACTGGGCATTTATCATGGAGCAGATCGTTCTGTGTGTTCTACCTATATTTATTCATCCTCACACCTGTATGCATCACTGTGACAAATATCTAAGAGAAACTATTGAGGAGATTCCTTTTGGTTCACAGCTTCAGGGGGGTTGGTTTGGCCAGCTGGATGCATTGTTTCTGGGCCACGGTGAAAGGGCACAGATGGGGTAGTCAGAAAGCAGAGAGAAGATGCCTGTAAGTGATCTTCTTTTCCTTTTCTTCCACCCAATGCCTACCTGTTGGATATGGCTGTTCACACTCAAGGGAGGTCTTCCTCCCTTAGTTAAATTTCTCTAGATATGCCAGCACAGGGGAGCCCAGAAATGGACTTTACAGATTGGATTGAGAAGCTAGGCAGCTTCTCAATCCAATCAAGTTGGCAATCAAGACAAGCCATCAGGCAATGTTGTGTGATGAATGCAATTCTTATAGACACTGATGAGAAACGAAGGTTTCTTCAACGATGAAGGAACATAGGCTGGAGAGATGGCTTAGCAGTTAAGGTGATTGCCTGCAAAGCTTAATGACCCGGGTTTGATTCTGCAGTTCCCACATAAGGCCAGATGCACAAAGAGGCACATGCATCTGGAGTTCACTTGCAGGGCTGGAAGTCCTGGTGACACCCATTCCCTTTGTCTCTCCTCTGTCTATTTCTCTCTCTCTCTCTCTCTCTCTCTCTCTCTCTCTCTCTCTTTCTCTCTCTGCTTGCAAATAAATAAATAATAATGTTAAAAAAAAAGATGAGCTGGGCATGGTGGTGCAGGCCTTTAATCCCAGCACTCGGGAGGCAGAGGTAGGAGGATCGCCATGAGTTCAAGGCCACCCTGAGACTACACAGTGAATTCCAGGTCAGCCTGGGCTAGAGCGAGACCTCACCTCGAAAAACCAAAAGCAAAACAAGATGAAGGAACTTGCCTACAGCCGGGCATGACTATAATAGGATTAGTTACCTGTCTCTTAGTTGTTCCTGGATGGATTCCTCTCCCCCGGCAGCTGGGATTACCTGTTTCAGGACGGATTTACAGGAGGAAGGGATAGTTCATCAGCTTGCTTTGATCAAATGAGTTTATTTTGTGTGTTTTCTGTGTAGTCTCTGATTTAACCCTTGTGGGGCCCTGATCTGTAAACTGACTAGAGCTTAGCTGGTTGTTCACCATAGTGGATTCTCTCTGCTGGCTCCATGGAGAGGCCTAGCTAGCACTAGTGAGGACTCTTGGCTTCTCCCACACAAGCGTAGTTTGCCACGTGGTGCCCTAATGAATGTAAAGTATAGACGACACACTCTTGGCGAGCAGGTGCCGTGACAGCTATGTGGTCTGGCCGGGACTGGGTCCCAGCTTTCTGGTGTTTCAGGCACTGATGAGCATTCATGTGAGGAGCCTAGTTGTGCCCCTGCAGGAGTAGAGGCTTCATTATCTGGTCCAATATCCGGTTAGAAAGGATGGAAATCAAAGCCTCCGTGAGATCCCACCTTGTACCCACTAGGGTATCTAATTGAAAAGACGGACAATACCAAGGATAGGTGAGGGTGTGTCAAAATTAGAACCTACAGGGGGAGGGAAATAGGAATATAAACACAATATTTAATCAATGTATCTAATTTTGGGCAATAAAGATTAAAAAAGAATTAGAACCTACATTCAGCACCAGTGGAGATATAAAATAGTACAGCCACTTTGGAAAACAGTTGGATAAGGTTTCTTTATTCTTAAAATTGAAATTTACAGTTCCCCAAGATTCCCACTCCCACTGTTGCAGTCAGCTTTCTCATTGCTGCAACAAAGAACCCGACAAAAAGCAGCTGATGCAAAGAAAGGGTTTATTTTTTATTTTGGCCTACAGACTCGAGGGGAAGCTCTATGATGGCAGGGAAAAC
This sequence comes from Zapus hudsonius, assembly GCA_004024765.1. Taxonomy (NCBI): domain Eukaryota; kingdom Metazoa; phylum Chordata; class Mammalia; order Rodentia; family Dipodidae; genus Zapus; species Zapus hudsonius. The sequence goes on along the minus strand of PVHP010005191.1, from coordinate 62,540 downwards.
GATGGCATGAGCAGAGGCTGGACATCACCTCCTGGCCAACATCAGGTGGACAACAGCAAACAGGAGTGTGTGCCAAACACTGGCAAGGGGAAGCTGGCTGTAATGCCCATATGCCCTCCCCAACAACACACCTCCAACACCAGTCCAATTCCAAAATTGCCATCAGCTGGGGATCAAGCATTCAGAATACAAGTTTATGGGGGACCCATGGATCAAACCACCACAGCTACCATTTACCTCAAAGAAAAGGAAATGTGTGTCCATACAAAGTCTGGCCCACAAATGTTCTAGCAGCTCTGTTTGTAACCACCTCAAATAGAGATACTGTGAGTAGCCATCAACATCACCTGATGGTGCTGTTCCTTTAGAATAAGATGCCATTCAGTGATAATGGGTGAACTATGGGTGGATGTCAGAATGAGGAGGCTGGGTTAAAATAGCCAGCCATTGAGAGTGTGCTGTGTGATCTCATTGTATGAGACTCTAGGGACTGTGCTAATCCATGGTGACAGAGTGGCCTCGGGCAGAAAGGCAGGAAGACAGGAAGCAGGGAAGACTTCAGGGGTGATGGGTATGTTGGCTATCTTCATCGTGACATGCTACACTGTACATGCCGTTTACTAGATGCCAAGTACACCTCAAGAAAGTTACATTTTTATAGGCCCAGAATGGAGATGGGGACAGACAGGTCTCCAACTCACCCCTCCAGTAATATGAGGTGGTCACTACAATCCTCCGAAGCCCTAAACCCCTAATCCCCAGGCTGGGCAGCCATAGGGAGGTCCCTGTGGGGACAGATCCCGTGAGGCTCCTCCCAGGGACACAACCCATTCTGAGGAGTTTGTGGGAATCTCCTATTTTTTCTTCCCCTCCTGAAAAGAAAATACATGATGCTACATGTACTTTGGGATTTTCAACACAATTGGCTAAAAATAACCCCGGCCACCACAGCCTGATTCCTTTTTAGGAAGGGTTTCGGCAGCCCAGCCTGTCCTGGCGGCCGGCCGGCTCAGGAAGTGAAGGCACAGCCGGACGAGAAGGATTGGACCACAGGGACCCTTTCCTTGCTTTGGCCACCTTGGCCTGTCACCTCACTGACAGCCAGGCTACCAGCGCATGGGGACATGTCCTCCCCATCCCTGCCTCTCCCTGGACTGTCTGATGGCTGTTCAGTGTCTTGGAGTCCCCATTCCTTTGCCTTGATGTACCCAGAGATGGAACCGTGCTGGTCAGGTGGAGGGCTGGACAGACACTAACACTGTAAGAGTGGGTGTTACCACAAGGACCTAAAAGTTCTCATGACGTCAGCCAGGTACCCCTGGGACAAGACAGAATTAGGAGGTTTCCACGCCCCCCCCCGCCCCCACCTCCCAGCAAAGCTTCTGTCCTTTCCAGGCATGTGTTAGTGTCCAGGACAACATGGCACCATCCTGTCCTACGCAGGGAATGAGACCTAGACATAGAGTGAAGGGGCAGCAAGGCGGGGGCTTGCTCCATTGCGCACCCCCTTCTGCAAACACACCCAGGCCCTGTGGGGACAACAGCACCAAGGACAGGCCTACCTATGCAGCCTCCTCCTCTTGCACGCAGAGAATGACAATCCACAGCAAAGGCCTTTCTCTGTTCATTGATTCGGTGGCCTCTGAACATTACATCCGCCTGCAGTGTGCCTGGTGGTCTTCTAAACCTGAAGGCCCAATTTTTAAAAAATATTTATTTGTTTGTTTGCTTATTTATTGATATGAGACAGAGAAAGACAGAACGAGTCAGACACAGGGAGAGAGAGATAATATGGGCATGCCAGGGTCTTCTGCCCCTGTAAACAAATTCCGGATGCATGCGACACTTTGTGCATCTGGCTTTACTTGGGTACTAGGGAGCCAAATCCAGGCCATCAGGCTTTGCAAGCAAGCACCTTTAACTGCTGAACAATCTCCCCAATCCCCTGAAGTCCCAATTTTAATCTTTAAGGGTCTATGGAAAAACCCATCAACTTAAAGTTCAAAATTAGCCAGAATTTTCTATTTCTCAAGAACTTCTGAACATTGAACGCCTTCCCCAGCCACCTGCACAGGCCGTTGCTCTCTAGACCCATCTTGAGCAGCTGCCTAGAGATCTCTGCTCCTGGAAGGAAGCAGGAGACAGAAACCCGCCTTCAATTTCAGGATTTCCTTTGGCTGGGAGGAGCTGTGGATGTGCCCATAGGAATGGCTTTGAGACTGTCATCACCCAGAAGTGGTCTCTCCTCATCAACCCCTCAACCCAGTCACCCTTTAATGCAAGGTAAGGACCCTGAGGCAGGTGCTGTGATTTCCCTGAAGGCCCAAGACTGATACGTACAAGAGGGAGGTCCAGAAGTGAGCTTAGCCCAATAGGATCTACCTTCCTATACCTCGAAGATTCCACTTCTCTCTCTCTCTCTCTCTCTCTCTCTCTCTCTCTCTCTCTCTCTCTCTCTCTCTCTCTCTCTCTCTCTGTGTGTGTGTGTGTGTGTGTGTGTGAGTGTGTGTGTGTGAAAGAGAGAGAGAGAGAGAGAGAGAGAGAGAGAGAGAGAGAGAGAGATGGGGTGTGGTGTGATATACACACCCATGCACCCATGCAGCACCCTGCATGCTTTGTGCTTGCCTGTGTTGCCCAGAGGGGAGCATAAGGGGTCCTACCTGCTCCACTGTTTTTAACTTGAAAGAGCCTCTTACTGATGCTGAAGCTTGCTGCCCTCTCCTCCAGGCCCCAGTTATTCTCTGGGCTCTGCTCCCCTACAGGACTAGGGTTACAGATGTGTGTAGACACACCCAGCTGTTGCTGCGATTCCTGTGAGCAGTGTCTCAGGTCTCCTCTGGCCCTCATGCTGTTAACCACTGAAGCACCTCTCTAACCCCGAGTTGTATCTTTAATGCACCCTCATACAAGGCTGTCTCAGAAACAAGACTCCTTGGGCACCAGGAGGGGATCTGAGCAGAGCTGTGTACACCTGCCCTTCTGAGGGGTAGAATAGGCAGGCCAGGCATGGGTGGCCACCCTGGCTGACAGATGCTTCAGCCAGACACCAGGCTGGGACCCCAGGACACATGTGTTACAATGTGTGCAGGCACCCAAGGGCGGTGGGACCCAGGCTTGATGCTGCATTTCATGGTTGGCAATCCTGAAAACAGCATATAAAGCAGACTCTCGTTCCCTGTGAGTGCATTTGGAGACAGGGCTTTAAAAAGGTGATAAAGTCCAACGAGTCACTAGGGTGGACTGTAAGCCAATAGGACTGTGTTCTTACAACAAGAGATCAGTACACAGATGTGGCTGGAGGGAGCTCATGTGAGCGCTTGGGAGAAAACATGGAAGCCCAGATGGGGAGGCTTAGGGAGGTTGCAAGCAGTGTGGCCCACGCAGGGCCTCTGATGCAAACCTCAGAGATCGGAGCATATGAGACTCTCAAGCCCCGGGAGCCAATGCACAGTCTGCCCCATCCAGGGACCCTTGGCTTTGAGGTGGCCAAGAGGCTCAACCAGGGCCACAGAGCTGAGTGGCTGCAGCAAGACTTGAAACAGCAGGACACCTCTCCCCCAAGGTCTCTAGAAAGGACAGCTAGGCTGCAGGTTGTCCCTGCATGTGTGTGCGAACACACACACACACACACACACACACACACACACACACACACACAGTCCCACAGGCTCCCTTACTGCAGAGAGGGAGGGGTGCTGGGCAGACTCCCCAGCACTCTAGCTTCCCACCTCCTCTCAGCTGCCAGGCCGCTGTCATGGGCTGTTGTTGCCTTAGCAACCACCACAGGCTCAGGGCCTGGAGCCAAAGGCCCAGCTCCTCCATCACCCACTCTGCAGTGCCCACGCAGGGCAGGCTCTCTGGTGACGGCAGATTTCACAGAGGGGGAGGAGGAGGGTGTGGAGCTGGCTATGGATACAAGGAGACTCAGGATTGAGCAGGGGATGGAAGAGGAGACAAGTGCTGCCCTACCCATCACCATCAACCCAAGAGGACCCAGCTGTGACAGACAGATCACGGGGGACAGATGCAGGCTCTCGGCTTGTAGCTGGGAGACAGAGGAGGCTCACAGTTCATGGCGACAGGGCAGGGCAGCCTAGCTCTTTGGTCCACACCATGCTCAGTCAGGGCAAGATGTCTGGAGGAAGGTCCCCCCAGCCACCATCCCGTGACCCCCACCCAGCCTGTTTGCCTGACCAGCCTTCGCCTATCCTGCCTGCTCTCCTGTCCCTTTCAAAAAATCTCCTCGGGTCCCTGTGTGGTGTCACATGTCCCTGTGGGGGCCTCTGGGCTCTCAGCTCTCACTTAACATGATGCTGTGCCTGGTTACCACTCAGTTCAGTACCACGGCCAGTGAGCACCTGCCTTACAGCAGGTGACCAGCAAAACTGAGCTCTCCTTCCCACCTGGCCCAGAGTGATTTCAGAACAGAGAACTCTGTTGGCCTCTCTTGGCCTCACTGCAGCCATTGACACCAGAGTCAAAGCAGTTGTAGTTGGCTCCGCATGGCTGGGATGAACTCCCAAACCAGGCCCAGTTTATGGGAGGAACAGGATTTATTTCAGGTTTACAGATCCAGAGGAAGTTCCATAATGGTAGAAAAGCTGGCTCCCTTTCACAGATCCAAGCACTGAGAGAAACCCACCACCCAGCACCACAAAATGGGGCAGCAAAGAGCAGGGAACTCCAGGCAGAGCTCTAGTGTTCGGCATACCTTTAGGCCGGAATCAGATCTGCCCCCAGTAACACCTCCTCCAGCCAGGCGGCTGGAGACAAGCTTTTAATAATGTCTGAGTCTATTAGGGGACATACATTCAAATTACCACAGGTGCCTTGAGTTTTTGTCTGCCTCCACTGTGTATCTTCTGAGTGACCTTGGATCTGCTGCTTGCCCTCTCTGTGCCCCACCCTACTCATTTTTAAATGAGAAAGAAAGTTGTAGGTAGTTTTCTTATTGCTGCAGAAAAGAACCCAACCAAAAGCTGCCAATGGGAGGAATAGGTTTATTTTGGCTTACAGACTGGAGGAGAAGCTCCATCATGGCAGTGAAAACGATGGCATGAGCAGAGGGTGGACATCACCTCCGCCACAGCACTGGAAACAATGGCAGGAAAGTGTGCCAAACACTGGCAAGGGGGAGCTGGTTTATAACCCCCATAAGCCCGCCCCCAACAACACAGCTCCAATAAGGTTCTGATACCCAAACTGCCATCAGCTGGGGATTGAGCATTCAGAACATATTCGTTTGTGGGGGACACCCGGATCACACCATGACAGAAAGACACCTCACTGATGGGCTTGTTGTAAAATCTAATCTGATCATGATTTAGTTTGGAAGGGCATGCAGCCAGGAGGCTGGGATTCTAGCCCCACGCTCTTCAATGGTTCACCGTGCCCATCACCAGAGTTCACACTCAGCCAGTTTCCCCAACTGGAGGATGAGAAGACGAGGCTTTCTAAGGACACTTACTGCTCTCATGACTTCTATAGGCCAGGCATGGACAGACATGAGCCACTGGGAACACGGGAAAAGCCAAGGGTGCCCCCAATTTCTCTGTGATGCCAGACTTCTGGTCCTCTTCCTGTGGGAGGTTCTGTTAACGTGATTCCCACTCAAAACATGTTAGCTGTGAGACACAGAAGAGACAGACCTCCACGGTATCGGTCCCTGCAACCATCATGGTCCCCAGGGGACTGCTCCAGGCCTCAGCAAGCATGACTAGCTCCGCACTGCCTGTCAGCCCTCCCACTGCCTGGGCTCCTGGCTGTGCCTCCTGCCCTGCCCCCCCCCAAAAGTCCTGGGAGAGAGCCAGTGACCTGGCATGTTACAGTGTTTGGCTTTCTCTCCTCAGAAGAGCAATTTTCCTCTCTCCTTGGCTGTTCTTTGTTTTAATGACTTTTTGGCTCGAGGCCCAAGCTGGATCAAAGCCGCCCTTGCAGGGAGGACACTAGGGTAGGAGAGCCGGTTTTGTGGGAGCAGGTGAGAAAATCACGAAGGTGGGGTCTGTGGCTCAGGGTCTGAGGGGTGCTGGCCCAGAAGGTGGGGCTGCCTTAGGCTGTCGGTATGCAGCAGACTCTCCTTCCAGAGATGCTGGAGAGGAGGAGGAAGAGGAAGGAGCCCTGAGGAGGTGAATGAAGCCAGGAAGGTTTCCCAGTGTGTTGGCCATGACTGAACACCCACTAGACCAGAGCTCAAGGTCCCAGTGGACTGTCTCCAAGGAAGCCTAAAGGATCTGCTCCAATAGGGAAGAGGCAGAGAGAGGAAGGAGCAGGGGCTGTTCTTCCCCTGCCTTCTCGCTGGTCAGGAACTCACTTAGACACTCCCAACCCTCCATCCCCACCCCACCCAGAGAAGACCCAACTGAAGAAGCCAGAAGCCTGCAAGGTGCTTTGTGACTTGGTAGATATTGGTCTCAAGGGAAAGAAATGCCCTTGGGAGGGCTACAGAGATGGCTCAGCAGTTAAGGCGCTTGCCTGCAAAGCCTACGGACCTGGGTTTGATTCTCCAGGATCCACATAAGCCACACACATAAGCACAAGATGGCACATGCATTTGCAGTGGCTAGAGGCCCTGGCAAACCCATATTCTTTCTCTCTCTCTCAAGTAAATAATGACAAATATTTTTAAATGCCCTTGGGAGGAGCAGCTATACCACACCTGGCCCTGGAAGATGCCAGGAGGGGAAAGGATCCCAAACTGGGGGAAACATGCCCACTGATGGTAGCTTGATCAGCCAGGCAGGCAAAGCGCAGGCTGGTGACCAACAGGAATAAGGCAGCTGTTGTTGTGCTGGTGGTGATGTAGTGTTTGTGAGAAGGGAGCAGACCCTGGGGAGCACAAAGCCCCAAGGGGCCAGAGGAAACCAGCACAATGGAGGGGGGGAGCTGGGAGAACCAGCCAGAGAGAGGGAAAACACCTCCACTTGGCTAGGACTGAGGAAAGACACCCTCAGAACAGTCTCTAGTGTTCATCTACCTGAGCACACACCCCCACAATGCACCCTTAAAAGAAAAGGGTGAAAAAGCTCTTACGATCCCCACCTCTTTCATGGAGGAGAAAAGCTCCCCTGAAGTTCCCCTACAGACTGGCCTAAAACTGTCAATGGCTTCCCCTAACTGCAAAGAATCCTGGGAAAGAAAGGATCTACCATGGGGCACAGAGTGGTCAAAACAGGGACAAATTGGCAATGATGCAAGGTTAGCCTTCTGTTGCCTTGAACAAAATTCACTTCTATTGGCCTCCAAGAGGGGGAAAGACCATCAAAATGTCTACCACCTGTGCCCAGGAGTGCCATGCTCGTCCCTCCTCCAGGGGGCAGTAAGAGGGCAGGGGACACAGAGCTCTGTGGGAAGACTTGAGGGACCCTGAATTCCAACGCACCCTACCATTGGTGACAGCCTCACACAGGCCTGTGCATCCAACTCTCTGAAGCTTCCTGGTCATACCCATCTCAGGCACCAGAATTCTGGGTACAATATCTTTGTCCCCAGATCCCCGGTGGTAGCTGCATCTAACCCTGCAGCTACCAGCCTTTGCTGGTGCTGTGATAATCCAGTGGCTGCATTCCCAAGGGTTCTCCTCAGGGACCCTCATAAGCAGATTTTCCTGCGGATGAAGGCTGCTGTCATGGGACAGCCCGGGGTCCCTTCACAAAGACAGCAGAAGGTTGTGGACCCCACTCCAGGATTCACATCAATCCTCTGTGAATCCCTCACTGGCCAGATGAGCAGGGACATGTTTGGCAAGCTGATTTGTTGAGAATGGCTGACTGGCAAGTCCTTTAGAATAAAAATTCAAATGCCTTCGAGTTAGCAAAGCTGAAGCAGAGACAATGGTATCTGACCCTGAATGTGTTTCTCAGGGGCTTGGTGTGTCTGTGTCCAGCATTTCATCTCTGGGGACCAAGGGCAAACCTTTCCTTGGAGGCATGTCCCTGCTCTGGTTTGGTCCCAAAATCCTTTTGTGAGAGTTGCCAGTATCCCTGGGTATGCTCAGCCTGTGTGCTCTAGAGGGAGCTCCCCCCACCCCAAGTATATGTTTGAGGTGCCCTAGTTCTCCCTCATGGCCAGCCCCTAGCCAGGTGGCTGCAGTAGAAGTTGACCTTAACACCAGCTGTGTGTAATGCTGGCTACCTGCCCACCTCGAGTGGCTTCCCGCCCTGGACTTGACCCTGCAAACATCCCAGCAATCCCTCTGGAACTCTGAAGTTCCGTTCAGATCCCATCCTGATGGCTGCCCTTCTGAGAATGGAACTCCTCAGAAGTGTGTTTTAAAATGTGCCATCCCAGGATTGAGGATGTGGCTCAGTTGGTAGAGTACTTGCCTAACACTTGAAAAGCCCTGAGTTCAACCCCCAGTCCCTTATAAACTGGGCCTGGTGCTGCATGCCTGTAATCCCAGGAGGCAGAGGCAGAAATATCAGAAGTTCAAGGTCATTCTCAATTACATAAGGAGTTCCAGGCCACCTTGGGCTACATGAGACCTCATCAGAAAGAAAGACAGAAAAGAAGCAAAGAAAGAGGGAAGCAGGAAAGAAGAAAAAGAGGGATAGAGAGATGAAGAAAAAGAGGAAAGACCTTCTTTCCAGTGGCTCTGCCCTCTGAGAGCTGAGGCCAGGGAACAGTTGGTTAAGGGTATTCATTCAATGACCTAAGAAGAAGGAGGAGCCCCTACCCATGACATACCAGGGTTGATGTCCCTGTATTCGGGGGGTGTGGGGACAGCTATTTGAAAAGACAAGTAAAGGTTTCACGAAAAAGATTGACCTTTTCACCATGGCCACTAGAGAAAAGAGCTGGGAAGATGGCTCAGTAGTTCAAGGCACTTGCTTGCAAAGCCTACCACCCTGGGTTCAGTTCCAAGCTACCCACATAAGCCAGAAAGAAAAAGTAGTACAAGCATCTGGCAGTCATTTGCAGTAACAAGAACTGGGTGGAGGTGGGTGAACAGAGTGGGACTTTCAGCTAATTTTCCTGGCCCTTGCCACCTGGAGACAGGGGACTCACTTCTTGTCTTGTGGCTGCTCTGCCCTCCCTCTGAGGCCAGGACCTGCGGGAGAATAGAGGACGTGAGGACCCTGCCTAGGAGACGGGTGAAAGACCATGAAGTGGAGCTGAAGTTCAGACCTAGGGGCGATCGTGTCCCCTGGAAACATTTGGCAAGGTCTGGGAGGCATTTCTGATCGTCACTCATTACTGGCACCAAGTGGGTAGAGGCCAGGGGTACTGCCAACTAAACATCACACATGCACTAGACAGCGGAACGTGGGGGTTTCCAGACCCCTAACATTCACAGTGCACCTTGGGACCCCTGGCATGCTGCTCCATGAGGTGCCGGGGCCCTGACCAGTGACAGAGGGGAGGGGGTGGTGTCACATGCCCCATTCCTGTGCTGAAGAGGGGAGCAGCTCTGGAGAGTGACATGTGGTCTTTGTTTCTGGAGTGACCACAGCCTGCTGGCCATGGGTTCAGAACTCCCAGAAGATGCTGGAGGAACAGCTTGTGGGTCCCAGGATGGACCACACTGTACCTGACCTAGTTATAGCTTTAGTCAGGAGGCCTCAGGAGGGATTATTATTCCACTCTGGGCATCCAGCTGTCTCCTCACCCTGTCTCCTTCAGAATTCAGGCGGGGAACTTTCCCCACCCCACCCCCAACATTACACCTAAGTGGGAACAACTAAGTGTGGCAGGACCCACTCGGGGCATCCCGACAGCTCTGAGACCTGCCACACACCAGCGCCAGGCTTTGCCTGTGCTCACTGGCCTTGCTGCTTGATGGACAACCTCAATGTCCTGGTCACATCAGGGCTAAAAATCCTAACCACGGCACCTTTCCACACTAGTCCTGGGAAAGATAAGTCAGCACTGTGATTGAGCGTTAAAAACAGAAAGACAAGACAAGACAGACAGAAAGAAAGAAAGAAAGAAAGAAAGAAAGAAAGAAAGAAAGAAAGAAAGAAAGAAAGAAAGAAAGAAAGAAAGAAAGAAAGAAAGAAAGAAAGAAAGAAAGAGAGAGAGAGAGAGAGAGAGGGAGGGAGGGAGGGAGGGAGGGAGGGAGGGAAGAAAATAGCTTCAGAGAACTTTTAAAAACAAACAAAAATCTTTACATTTGTTTTTGGTTTAAGCAATACAGGAAATGTAAAGAAGAAAGCTAAAGCAAGCTTAAAGAGCTTTTTTCCTAGAAGACTGCCTATATTCTAGATCATTCTCTCTGCCATTATAGTCCACACACACTGACACATCTCTTGTCCTCCCACGGAGATGGGACCCTTCTGATTGGCTCGTCACGAGGTTATAATCTAACATTCAATTGTTAATGGACCTTTACATCATTTCCATTTTGTTGTTGTTGCTTTAACGAGGGATCGCACAATCCTGTGTAGCTCTGGGTTTGTCTGCTTCCTTCCCCTAGAGTCCCCGGACTCACGAGCCTGTCTCCAAGAGGCCTTTGGAAAGACTCTGCATGACTTATACTTTAAACCAATACAAAGCATTTTGACCTGCATGACACACCTCCAAGCACTTCAAGCAAAATAACAACATAATAATTGATCCTGTCCCTCATGCGGGATTATCTCTGTCCATTTTATAGATAAGGACAGTGAGGCCCAGGGTTTATGCTATGGTACAAAGCTACAGAAGGAGCAGCATTCCTTACCAACCTGCCTCACCTGTGAAGAGTTTCTGATCTTTTGATAGATGATCTAATGAGAAAGAAGACAATCTTATTGTTGCTTTCATTATTACTTACTTTTTGGGGAGGGTTCTAGGGATAGAGCCCAGAGCCTCACACATGCTGGGCAAGTGTTCTCTTTAGCATTGAGCTACATACAACCCACCCTTCGCTTTCATTTTTGCTGCTGGTTGAGTTCTGCTTCCCTTAGTACGCATTCTCTCAGGATTACTTTCTCTTGTCTTTTCCTGGCTTTTTAACTTTGGAATTCATCATCTTAGTGACTCAGAACAGAGCTTCACATATTCGATCAGCCTCTTACTTCAGGCATTTTAAAAAATTATTCTTTTATTTGCAAGCAGAGAGAGATAGAAGAGAGGCAGAGAAAAGGGCAGGCTAGGGCTTCCAGCTGCTGCGAATGAACGGATTCCAGATGTGTGCATCACATTGTGCATCTGGCTTTACGTGGGAACTGGGGAATCGAACTCGGGTTGTTAAACTTTTCAGGTAAGTGCCTTAACCGCTCTGCCATCTCTCTGGCCTCTCACTTCAGATGGTGGGCACCCTGCCACGTTTTCTCTACCCGGGATGCTGGGTGCTATCAGAAGAAACCTCCTCCCATTCCCCAGTGGGTTTCTGTGCCCCACAGGGGCATCATGAACGTGTCTCTGCCCTTTCAGCCCAGACCAGGGCTCACAGCATTTATAGAACTAACATCTTCATGCACTTGTCTTACTTGAGCCCAAGTGGCCTGGTGAGCAAGCAGATGAAGAAACCAGGACTCCCTGCAACAAAATCAAGACTGATACAATGTGCACTGAGACCTCCACCCGAGATGCACCTGCTCATCTCAGATTGACAAGCCCTGATGGGGTCCTCTCTGTGCCTCGGTTTACTAATCTGAAGATTGGGCTGGATTTCCTCCTGTGAAGAAGGAAGCCTCTAAGGGGCTGGCTCCCCAAACCCAGGGGTCACAGAACAGAACTTGTACCTGTGTTCCCACCTGCTGGGCAGCCTGCAGGCTAGGACCCTGCCTCTCAGAGAGCTCCCAGCTGGGCTGGGCTGGGGACAGAGCCCAGGGAGCAGCAGCACAAGGGCCCCTTTGTGCCCGTTGCTAGGACCCGGCTGTATTTGCTCAGCCTCGGTAAACAGGAGGTGCCTGGAGGCCCGCTCTGTTATGACAACTTAAAGAGCATTTGCTTTCCTTCTTGAGTTGCTGGGGCCCGGGCTGCCCTGGGTGATTCCCCACAAGAGCAGTTTCCCCAGGGTCCAGCAGAGACAGGACAAGACAGCACCAGAAAGGTCACTCAGCTTAGCTTACAGCTCAGATGGAGAAAATGAGGCTAAAGGGGATCCCTGGCCCAAGGTCCCTGAGACAGACCTTCACAGCTGGGGTCTACCCTCTGCCCAAAGTGATCTGGGGGATGGCCACCTGTCTGTCCTTACGTGTCTGCTATGTTTGGCTAAGTCCCCATTTGCTGCCCAGTGTTGGGGACAGAGTGGTCTGTCTACTCACCCCACCTCTTCCCAACAGCTCCCGGAGCCAGGCTCTCAGAGGCAGAGAACAAGCTAAGCTATGGCCTATTTATTTTTGGGGGGAAAAGGGGGACTATTGAGGTTTTTGTTTTGTTTTGGTTTTGAAGCAGTGTCTCACTCTAGCCCAGACTGACCTGGTACTCATTCTGTAGCCCAGGTTGGCCTTGAACTCATGTCGATTCTCCTACCTCAGCCTCCAGAGGATTAAAGGTGTGGTAAGCTACCACTTCCAGCCACAGCCATTTTTTAAGGTTCTTAATGTCTTAAAGAACAAAGACACATGAAGACAAGGTTATAAGAATCCTAGTGCTATCTTTTAATGTCTGCAGTAAGCAAATGCCACTTTGAGCCCCTGGGGCAGTAGTTTACTGGCAGATCCAATCTAGTTAAAGGATTTAGGGGCCATGGGAAGGGAAGGACATTGGTGAGGAGACACTTCCTGTTAGCTACAAAATGAACTTCTTTTGTCCCCTGCAAACACTTCATGGTGCCGGACAGAGCTCCTGTAACCTTCTTTGGAAAGAATGTCAAAGGCTACCTTTGAGGTCCTTGGCACCTCAGAGGCCTCCCGTGACAGGCTCAGACCAGGGTGGCAGGCAGCCAGGGCTCCTGTGTGACCTTCAGCCAGTGCCCACCTTTTCTGGCTCCCTTCCTCGGAGAGAAGGGCTGGCTGTGCCCTCTGCCCTGCTCTGTGTTGGAGACCCAAGAGCACTGGGGTGTGGGCTTTTCCGGCTCAGAAATTGAGAATACCCATAACCCAGGCAGGTGCCCAACCCTGCACTCCAGCACAGCCTGGACTCCACAAACAAATGCTCTGTGTACCTTGGCCCTGGCCACACTGCTGCAGGGAATCCTGTGGGGAAGGAACCACAGTGTGGATTTCCTCAAAGTGTGTGTGTGTGGAGGGGGGGGGACTGGCCATTCTGGGAGGCCTCCTGACCCCAGGGTCACCCTGTCCTGGCAAACACCCATAGCTCATGACCAGCCTGGATTGCTCAAATCTTGACCCATTGTTTTCTAAAGCAGCGACTGTAGCTTTCCTCATGATGAGGACACGTGGGACCTCCCTCACCTGGGATAACCACCCAAGCGTAGCCAAGTCTGAAGGCTCCTGCCTGGTCCTGTTCTAACCTCACCCCACCCCACCCAGCATGTTGCTCTAACCAGATGGTGGCAAGAGCCATGTGTCTCACCCCCCTCCTACCCCCCAACCCAAGATCTCCAAAAGCTGCCATTATCATCCCCACTTACTTTTGATAGAACTGAATGAGTCTCAGGCTGAGGAAATGGCCCAGCCGATAAAGGTGTTCACTTGCAAAGCCAGAACTAGATGGTAAGACCCTATTGCTTAGACACCATGTGCTTAGGCTGCAGGATACTGAGAAATCAAGCTGGAGCTGAGCTGGAAACCTCCTTCCTGCTGGCTGGCTGTCATAGTGCTGCAAAGTGCTGGGAGAGAAAAGTCATCAATGGTCTCACCTAGCAGTGGACCCTGAAAGCTACACAGCTGACCAGCCAGGAAAGATGTGCCCACTGGTGCAATAGTGGCATGACTGTGATGGGGGTCACCAATTGCTCTCTGAATTTGTGGCCTGCTCCATGGGATTGAATTCATGTCTGGTACTGAAAACCTAGTAAAACTTGTATCTGGGAAGGTCATAAGTCCTAGGAGGGAAATTACTGCTGTTGTTTGGCTAAGTAGATATGTTGCACCCATCAACTTGCCCTCTAAATACTTATGTTTATGCCCATAGATCCATACTGCTCTCACCTTTTGTCAGAAAAGCTTTTTTTTGTTTGTTCATTTGTTTTTTTTTCAGATGGTGGTGACTGCAGGGGAGACTCAAACCGCGGTCCTGAGAATAAATGACTATTGAGTGCTCAGACTACATGAAATACCTCTATCGGTTCCTCCATTCTCAGGGGATATTGCGGAAGAAGGAGCGGAAAGACTGCAAGAGGCAGAGGATGGGGAGGAGTGCTGTGGAGCACTGTCTACAGACATAAAGTGGCTGTTGTATTCATAACTGCATAACAATCATTGTTATCTGAACAAGACCTTCACAATATGGGACCCATCAACCCCACCTCGTGGATGATGGAAGAAGGAGAAAAAAGACATCAAAGTGGAAGTGAAAGTCGTTAGAAATAAGGGTTTGGAAAGGGACACAGGGATGGGGGACAACCGAAGGTAACACGAGGGCTTTATGATCAAAATATACTATGGACATGTAAAAAAATTGTCAATAAAGACTAAAAAAGAAAAAAAGGCTGAGTGGATGCCTATAAACAAGCCATGAGGAGGGCAGAGGCAGGAGGATCCCAGAGCTCACTAGTCAGGCAGTCTAACAGAAAAATGGTGGACTCCAGGTTTAGTGAGAGACTTTGTCTTAAGGGAATAGGACAGAAGAGAAGTAAATGAAGACATCTAATGTCTCCCCTGGCTTCTGCATGTGTGTGAGTCAGGCATGTGTAACTGTACACACACACACACACACACACACACACACACACACCTTGTATTATATATTATACAAGACATAATACATCACACATATTACATAAGCACGCCAAAAAAGAGAGAAGAGAGGGGAGAGAATATATAGGCTGAAAGTGGAGAGGGGAGAAGGTTGCTGGAGTCATTCAGAGGAATTCCAGGGAATTCCTCAGCTGAGTGCCTCTGGGGAGTCTCGATCCTGGGAAGAGCCTGTCAGTCACCTGAGCCATAGCACCTGTGGTAGTTTATATGGATGTCCCCCAATAGATTCAGGAGTTTTAGAAAAAAATTTATCTCCTTGGAACTGGAGAGATGGATCAGTTGTTAAGGTGTTTGCCTGTAGAGCAGAAGGACATGAGTTTGATTCCCCAGAATCCACGTAAAGCCAGATGCACAAGGTGGCACATGTATCTGAGTTCATTTGTAGTAGCTGGAGGCCCCTGGCATGCCCGTTTCCATTCACTTTTTCTCTTTATCACTCAAATAAATAAATAGATTAATTAAAATAAATTGTCTCCAGCCTCCTTGTCACCTAGGTTGGATCCTAGGCTCCAGCCCTAAGGTGTTTCTGGGGTGGATCTGGAATTCCAGCCATAGATATACAAAGAGCAGCCTGAGCTCTTTTGAGCTCCCTGCTGCTTGCTGGTGTGTGTGGTGCTGATGATGGCCTCTCTCTCTCTCTCTCCCTCTCCCTC
>PVHP010005191.1:0-47040 GCA_004024765.1 Zapus hudsonius | reverse complement strand
CAGGTTGATTTCTCTCTGTGTGTGTTCCTGTGACCCAGGCCTAGATCCACTAATTGGGGACATGGTGAGTCCCGACCACAGATCCTCACAGGTCAAAGGGCAGGCAGACCTGTACACACATCTCTACCTTGGTCTTCTGCAGGAGCACAGGAGATGGGCCCACTTCAAGATCAACTAGAACAGGGAGGGAGTACCTGACACCCTAGGGTTGTTGCTACTGTCCCCACAGCAGAAATGACAAAAGTGAAGCTCAGAAAACAAAGGGATTTGCTCAAGGTTACATGGCTCAGAAAAGGCCCAGCAATCTCCCCCCAAACCAATAGTTTTCGTTTGGTTCTTTGGCTCTGACTCAAAAACCAGACTTCAGTCCCCTCTCCTTTTCCAGACCTATGTTTTGCTGGGAAGGGGGAGGGGAGACAGGAAGAAACAACTAGTCTGCCATTGGCCGAGTCAGCTGTATTTGCAAACTCGGGAGGAAAGCTCAGCTCAGGAGGAGCAGCTCTGAAACCTGGGTTCCCCTGGATTCCAGTTGGGAGCATTGTGAACCATCAAGGAGGAAGCAGGGGTGGGGGAGGGGCAGTCAGAGCGGCTGAGAATGGGGATGCTAGGTTGCCAGGACCCTGACTGGCTATATGACCTCAGCAAGTTACATAACAATGACTTCAGCCACTCACTGCAAACACTGCAAAGAGCATTTTATAATCCTGTGACAGCCTCCAAAGGGACCTCGGCCACCATTATCCCTTTCTTATAGAGACCTGAAGTGAGGCTCAGAGATGTTTAGTAACTTGGGCAACATCACAAAGCTGGGAGGAAAATCTAGGCCTGGGCCCATGTTTTGAGGCCAGCTCTGTACTGTCCCTCGGTGTCTTGGGTCATCTCTCCAAGAGAAGGAAGTACAAGGGAACCTGCTGGAACAGGTGGCCTGGGTGATCCTAGATGGGCATTCAATATGGCTCACACTTTCAGGAAGATGCCAGTTGCTGGAGTCTTAGGGGCCCTGGTGCCAGGACTGAATGACATCCTGAGTGGAGTTGGGGGTGGGGCTCTGGAAAGACCTGCCAGTCACCTTAGGGAGAAGGTCTGTGAAAGGGAGTGTGGGGATGAGGAACTCTGCAATCCCTCACTCCCACTTTGCCCTTCAGAGGCCTGCAGCGGTCTTGGGGGTGGAGGGGTTTTTTTTTTCCATGTGGGTCACACTGAGGGGACAAATAGTTTCTGGGACAGACAGCAGTATTGAGACCCACAGCTATGATTCCCCATGTCTCCACGAAGGGACAGCTGTTCTGACCACTCCACAGAGTGAGGCGTTGACAATAGGGAGCATCAGCGATGGCTTCCAGCAGAGAAAATGAGTCTCAGCTGGACAATGGGGAACAGAGAAAGCAAGTTTCCCTCCCTGCCCTGCCTCTGCCCAGAAGAAGCTTCCAGAGAGCACAGGATGGAGGTGGAGCCAGGGAAATACACAGATCCAGCACATATATTCTAAGAGGGGCTGTTTTCCAGCAAAGTGGTTCAGAACATGAGGCAGAGAACCCCAGAGTTACAAACACCCGTGCTTCATTGCTTTCTAGGTTAACAGGTGCCCCAACTTTTTTTTTTAACCATATAACCCAAAACTCTAAGTTGGACTGATTCTCACTCAAAAGTGTTGCCCTTTTCCCTAGTGAACGGCTCAGCTTCATGGATGGCTATACCTTTGTACATATCCCTGTATCTAATTGTAACAGTCTAATTTTAGGCAAGAATGGCTTCTAAGAAAGCCTCTTGCCTACGCCAGGAAACGGAGCACCCTGGACTTTCCAAGGGATGGGCAAAGGGAGGAGAAATGGTAAAACAAGACTTACAAGTCCAGATAATAGAGGAAGCCCTTTTTGCTTGCTAAAATAAATCCTGATGACTTCCTCTGCGTGTGCTCCAGTGTGAATCCTTTATGGGAACATGAGAACCAAGACCATTGCCATGGTTAGGACTGGATCTCTTCCTGTCCATCCTTCTTCTAAAGCAGAGAGTGCTCTACAAATACCAGTGGGTCCCATCTGGCCCACCACCTGTTTTTATAAATAAAGTTTTATAGGAACACAATCATGGCCATTCACTGACTGTTATCCATGCCTGCATTCGTGCTACAATTGCAGGATTGAATAGCTTTGAGCAATACTGTATGATTCATGAAAGTTTAAAATATTTCTCCGTCTGACCCTTGACAGTTTCTTGACCCCTGCCCTAAGTCTGTGTCCTCCATTTCCCCACTGCCACCCTGCTATGATGAGAATAGACTTCAGGGGCAAGAGAGCAGCCACAGGCTTGTTAGGAAGCTCTAAGTACACAGATCTTACACTTTGGCTGTACATTTGCACAATTCAAATAATTTATACGAGCACATATTTTACAATTAGACTTTGCACTCCAGTTCTCCGTGAAGACCTCTAGGACACATACTCCATGTGCTTCCTTTAATTATCCAGAGCCTTCTGCCTGGGAGGGGAACAGAGCAGGGTGGTAGCCTGAAGTGTGATTAGAAACCACAGATCCTTAACTCCGGAAAACAACATTAAAAACCGCAGCTGGCACAAGGCCCATGAAGGGCTGAGTGTCTGCGGCTGGTGGTGGGAGCTGGCCAACCAGGATGGCTCCAGGCGAGGAGAGAGCCACACCCTCCGGCCTGCAGAGCCTCCCTTGGAAACTTGGACTCTCCCCTGATTTTCCAAAGCAGAGATTTTTTTTTTTTTGTCTTCAATCACTATAGTCATGAGGCAAAAAAAAAAAAAAAAAAAAAAAAAAAAAAAAAAAAAAAAAAAAAAAAAAAAAAAAAAAAAAAAAAAAAAAAGAAAAAAAAAAAAAAAAAAAAGCCCTGGATTGTTTTCAAGGAAGAAAGCGAGAAAAGGGAAACACAAAAACATTGTAGTTTCAAAAACACCTGCTTTTAAAAAAAAAAAAAAAACAACAAAAACTGTACAGCCCAGCTCACAAACCCAGACAAGGAGGATAAAAGATGCCACCCTCACCCCTCCGGAATGGTACTTTCCAGAAACATGTCCTTTGGTACCTAAGCTCCAAGCCTTCTCTAGGCCCAGCTCTGGGTCTGTGTCTACCATTGTCCCTCTCCCTGAGGCTGCCAACCTGTCCCCAAGGGGACCTGCAGAAGGCACAGGGAGGGAGGAGCAGCAGGCAGCCTGGGTGTGGCTCTCCTGGGTCACCATGCTGGGTGGTGTGGGTACCACACCTGAGAGAAGCTTCCGGAACTTCCTTAAATCAGTGAAGGTTAACAAGCCAAGAAGAGCGGTGCTTGCCACCAGGGACAGATAAGTCTGGACACAGGTCTCGGTCTTTGGACCTTGACCATGGAGTGTGGACCAGAGGAAAGGGCCCATAGACCCATCCACGCCCAGGCCTTGCTCTGAATTTTATGGGGGACACTAACCTTCCCACTCACTTCCCCAGAGATCTGCTGGGTACCATTCCTCCTTCTGAGTTTGGGTGCCAACACAGGGCCAAAGCCTCTTCCTCCTGTGCCCCTGGACACGTTCCAGGTGGAAGGGCAGCTGCCTCTGCCAGGCCTCCCCAGCTGCAGTCCTAGGGTGAGGTCACTTCCCCTTATTTATTTGCTCCATGAAAAACTCTCCACAGGGCAGTGGACAGGCAGGTGCTGCTCAGAATGAACCTTCAGAGAGAGGTGAGCGAGGAGAAGGCAGGGGGGAACTCAAGGGCAAGGTCTGGCTATGGTCCAGACAGACGACTTTAGCCCCTCTGAGTGCTTGTCCTCCAGAATCGCCAGGAATCTATTACTTTAGCGATCTATTTTTCTTTTCCTCTTTTCTTCCTTTTAAAGAAAAAAGAATTTATTTATACTTTGGCTAAACTAGGGAAAGAAGGACTCCTTTTTCTCTCCTATTTTCTTGTTTTGTTGTTCTGTTTTTGTAAATACAGGGTCTCACTAAGTAGTCTCAAACTTGGAATTTTCCTGCCTCAGTTTCCCGGCTGCTAGGAGTACAAGTGTGTGCCACCATATCTGGCTCCTCTTTAGTTTTGTTTTGTTTTTGCCTTAGCCACAAATCAATGACTTACTTATTGTCTAAGGTCAAGATGTGCCAGAGACATATACAAGTCAGGCAGCTGAATCCGCCTCGGAGGCTAGCTTGAGCCCCAGATGCCTTATGAAAAAAACGGAGCAGTGGCCAGGCATGGTGGCACATGCCTTTAATCCCAGCACTTGGGAGGCAGAGGTAGGAGGATCTCTGAGGGTTCAAGGCCAGCCTGAGAGTACATAGTGAATTCCAGGTCAGCCTGGGCTAGAGCGAGATCCTACCTTGAAAAAAACCAAAGGAGGGAAAAAAGCTGAGCAGCTCTGGGGACATAAACTCTTCACCCACCTTGGGCCCTGCCGTTCACTCGTCTTTACCCCATTCAACCATCCATCGTTCCATTAGTTTCTTTGTTGTTTTTGTGCTGGTGATGAAACCTTGGGCTTCATGCACACTAGGCAAATACTTTGCCAACTTAGCTCTATACCCAACCCTCATCCTTCCGTTCTTCCAAGCGACTATTCTTTTGCCCATTAGCCTTTCTCCCTTCCTTCCTGTCTTTCATTTTCCACCTTTCTTTCTGTCTATCCACAC
The DNA here is from genome assembly GCA_004024765.1 of Zapus hudsonius. Lineage (NCBI taxonomy): Eukaryota > Metazoa > Chordata > Mammalia > Rodentia > Dipodidae > Zapus > Zapus hudsonius. The sequence continues at coordinate 42,421 of PVHP010005191.1, read as the reverse complement.
TTCATTCTTCCACCCTTCCTTTAGTGTCTATCCTCCCCCATTCAATTGGCCTTTCTTTCAAATCCTCATTCCTTCAATCCAGCCAGCCAGCCAGCCATACGTCCTGTTTCCATCACCATCTCTGCTGTTTTCTATTTCCACTGGCCCACTTGTCTATCCCTCTATCCATCAATACGTTCATTGACTATATTTTTATAAACACTTGCTTGAACTAGATGCTGCTTAGATTTAAATAGTCACATCTACATTCATGCCTAAATTTGCTATCTGAATAAACCATGAGCCTATTCTAGAAATATCTCAGAGGGACTCCAAAATGTTAAGGTGCAACTTGAGAAATGCAAAATGCAATCTGTATCTGAGCAGGGATTGTCAGCTTTTGGGTTGTCAGAATGGGTTTCCCTGGGGTGACCTCCATGGGCTCCAGAGGCAGATGTTTACCATGCAGATGGGGGTGGGGGAGCATTCCAGGCTGAAGGTGTGGAAAGGCAAGAGCTTACACGCATGAAAGGAACATGGGGGTTCTGGGAAGCTAAAGGAGGGTGCGGCATAGGAAGAGGTCTAGAGTGTGGAAAGGGAGGAGGCTGGAAAGACAAGCTGGAGCCCAGTCTCCAGGGCCAGGTAGGCCATGCCAAGAAATCTTGACTTTATCCTGGAGAAGGAAAGTTCTAGATAAAGATCCATAGGACTGAATCGGGGAGGGCAGTGAGTTGATCAGTTAGAAAATGTCACTTGGAGTTAGAAGGTGTATTAGTTACTTTCTGGTTGTTGGGACAAAATAGCTGAGAAAAGCAACTGAAGCAGGAAGGGTTTATTTCAGCTTGTAGTTCAAGGTTACAGTCCATCATGGCAGGGGGGGGTATGGTGGGAGAGGCCTGAGGCAGCTGCTCACATTCACCACAGTCAGGAAGCAGAGAGTGATGAATGCTGGTCCTTGGCCAGCCCTCTCCTTTTTATTCAGTCTGGAGCGCCAGCCCATGGAATGGTGACACCCACAGCTGGATTTAAGTAATTAACCTAATCTAAAAAGTCCCTCACAGACATTTCCAGAAATTTGTTTCCATGGTGATTCTAAATCCTGTCAAGTTGACAGCCAAGAGATTAATATTATAGAAGGTCACTCTGGTAGGTAGCTAGGAAAAGATAATGTGGTCTGGCTAAGGTCATCTGAAGAGGGTGGGTGGAGGTGAGTGTTTTTTAGGGAGAGAAGAGCAGGTAATGGACAGGCTGTGAAAGTGGAGGTGCTGAGGGGTAGACAGGCAGAGATATTGGATCAGGGAGTTGAGCTGATATAGGAGCCAGAGAGCAGGTGATGGGGAATCTGAGGCCTTGAAACTTCCAGAAAGAGGCATCTGAACTAGACCTTGAAGCCTACTAGCTATTGGATGGGCACTTTCATTCATCTATTTATTCATTTCTTCTGTTTTGCATGTGTTTCTGTGGGTGTGGGTGTGGGCACACATGTATGTGTGGGTGTGCATGGAAGCCAGAGGCTGATGTCAAGTGTCTTCCTCAGTTGCTCTTGACTTTATTGATTGAGGCAGGATCTCTCACCCAGGGCTCAAAAATTAGTCCACTCTAGCTAGCCAGCTTGCTCTGAGGATCCACTGTGTTTACCCACCATGTTTGGGGATTACAGGCAGGCCCCATGCCCACTGGCATTTCGGGTGTTAGGGATCTGAACTCTGGTTCTTACATTTCCCTGAAAAGCACTTTATCCTCTGAGCTATCTCCCCAGCCATCTTTGTTTGTTTGTTGAAGTCAGGATAATTTTAGGTTTCCTAGGTAACTTTGGCTGACCTCAAACTCTTGCCTCAGCCTCCCAAGTGCTAGGATTATGGTGTGTGCCACCACAAATGTCTCTATTCACTTTCAAAATTCTCCATGTGTGCCCAATTCTACTGTAGGCAGTGGGATACATAACAAGCAGGTCTGACCTGTATTTCAGAAATGGCAATTTCTACCAGACAGCTCAGGAGTCTACATTCCAGAGAGGTAAATTGGCCTGTCCAAGGATACCCAATGAGCTGGTGGCCAGGTTGCAGAAGCTGGGGCTCCGAGGGGCTGCTGGGTAGGGGCATCAGTGAGCCAGAGGAAGTGGTGCCAGCTGCAGGGTGACTCAGCAAATAGCTTTGCTGCTGCAGCCCAGGCAGGAGGGGCCTGAGGGAACCCAGACAGCCAGGTGTCTGTGGTGAGAACATCCTCGGCCCTTCTGACGGCAGCTGGGCTTCCTCTCACCCCTCTTCCTGAACCCCTTGCTTGCTCCTGCCCATCGCCTGTTTCCTGCACAGCCCTGAGTTCCCACCCACTGTCACCAGGGCTCTTGGCAATGTTTCTCTACCCTTAGTGAGACCCTGAGCATGTACTGGACTGGCTGTGGGGTCTGAGATGTGTAGCTGGGACATTCCAAGTTGCCGTTTCCTTCTTTGTAAAATGGTGCTGAGTTCGTGGACTAGAACAGTTGAGAGCCGTGGTGGACCTGCTGGGGTCTGTTGGGTTGAGACCTAGCAGAGATGCTCCAACTGTGACAATAATGTTCACAGTTCTTAAATGCTCACCGCACCAGACTTTCCAGGCACTGTGACACTTCAACACAAGCTATCTTCTTCTCCATGGAGGAGGGAACTTCAGCACAAGGAGATCAGTGATGTCTCTCGGCTAGGAAGTTATGGGGCTTAGTGGATGCGGTCACCCTCAAGGCTCTGGGATTTCTTTCTTTCTTTCTTTCTTTCTTTCTTTCCTCCTCCTCCTCCTCCTCCTTCTTTTTGAGTCAGGGCTTCAGCATATCTCCTAGAACTTGCGATCCTCCTGCCTCAGTCTCCTGAGGACGAAGATTGCTATCACGAGCCACCACAGAATGGCTGGTCACTGCCCTTTTCAAGAAGGGGAGAGAAGAGATTGCTTGGGGACATGAGGACTGGTGGGACATTTGGGGATCCCTCTTCCCCTCTCTTCATCTGGTTGACACCAACCCACCTCTAAGAAGCTAACTCGGGAGTCAATCAGCAGCCTCATGGGGAACCTTCTTGGCCCCAGGCTGCAGTCCACACATTTGATCAGTATTCTCACTGAATCTTCCAGGCTTTACTGCTTAGCAAGGTAGAGGTCTTGAGTGACAATCTCAGAGCCTGCTGGAATCCACTGACGAGAAAACAGACCTTGTTGGTAAGCCTGGCCATCTTGTAAGCACCTCATCTCATGAAGGATTTAAGTCAGACACTGAGAACACGCATCCCTGTATCTACTCACCATCTTGCTTGTGCCTGCAGCCTGAGGCCATAGCATCTCTTATCCATGTTTCCCCTGTGGCCCAGAGAACCTGCTCTGTCAGAGCTTTCTTTTCTTTTCAGACACTCAGGAATTGGCCTTGGCAGTCAGAGTCAGTTCCAAGCCAGCAGTGACAGCACAGGTGTGGGGGACAATGTTCCTGCTCTGATAGGAGGTTGGGATCAAACAGCCTTCTAAGGACCCATCCCTTGAGAGCCAGTCCAGATCGTAAGATCCAGAACCATACTTCCAGCGGCATCTCTGCTGGGATGTCCAACAGGCATCCCAAAGCCTCCGAAGCTGAATGCCCATCCTTTCCCAAGCCTGCCCCTTCTGCAGCTGCCCCATCTCTGTTGACAGCAACTCCATCTTTCCACTTGCTCAGGCCAAAGCTCGTGTCACCCTTGGCTCCCTCTTAGTCTTCTCTACCCCCATCTGGTCACCTGCAGATTCTGTTTTTCCTGCTTTCAGGATCTGTGAAGTCTGGCTTGTCCTCCCCTGCCCAGCCCTCAGCCTCTTCCATGTGGGTAACCCCCTGTTTTCTCAGCATAATAGCTTGAATCTTCAAGGGCTTTCTGGTTTTAAATAGTAGAGAAGCACTTGATTCAATCACCCTGCTATTTACCTGTGACCAGCAGGATTCCTGGTTACTCACGAAGTTCCTGTTGGGTCCTTAACTGCAGCCTTTACTCACTGGGAGAAATGGCACTAGGTTTCCCTGACCTCTGTCAGAGTGTCCTTGTCTGGCTCATAGCCTGGTGGTTTCCCTACTGGCAACAACCCTGCCCTTTCCCTCTCCTTGGGGTTATTAGCAAGATCAAAGCCTCAGCTGGGCATGCATCCTGGAGCTCTCCGCGGTCCTGAACCACCTTCCTGTTCCCTGTCCAGGGTGAGATGATTTCTTTGGGAAGTAGCTACAGGAGAAGGGAACATTGTTGGTCCTAGGGAATGCTTCCCCTCCTTCTCCTGCCCCTCCTGCAAGTCACATTTCCATCTCCACTCCCTGGAACCCTAGCATGGCTTCTTTTGCTTACATTAAACCTTCTTATCCTTGAGGTCTTGGCTGATGGAACCTTCTCAGGAAGCCTTCTTGGGCTCTGCTACACTTGATGTTCAGGAGGTGTTCTGTACTTCCCATGTCCTAGTGTGTGGTGCCACCCGCACAGTCTCACCAATGAATTGCACCTTCTTAATCTGTCTCTATCACTGCTGTATGCCCAGCATATAGATAATGGCAATAAATTCTAGTTGAGTACATATATTCATGAATGAAATGAACATGTGTTGGATGGTCTGAGGAAGGAATGCATTTGTGATTGGTTCCAGCTCTCTGATTAAGCCAGGGCCACTCTACCAGACTTTCTGTTAGGAACATGGAAGACAGACAAGAGTCTGGCATGGTCCTTCTTCTAATGAGAATAGGAGTTGATGGAAGAATTAACAATAGCTATTTCACAGATGGGAAGAGTAAGGCTTGGGAAAATGTGATTCTATGATTACATAGCTCAGGGGGGGAACTTGGACCCCATAGCCTTTGGCTCCAGACCTTATGTCATCCCCTGCATACGTCATCACCTCCAATCTTTAGAAGACTCTCATGCCACAGCATAATGACACCGGGGTAAATCTGATAAGGGTTATACAGCACCCAAAAACTCCATGGCAAATTCAGACCCCAGGGCTTAGTGTCTTCTTTAGGGAATTGTTTCTGGAATCATGGAGCCTGAACTCCCAATGAATGGCTTTGTTGTCTACATTTTAGCAGAGTGGGAGGCCTGCTGTTTACAAGAGCTGGATTCTTGCAATAACTACAATGACCTTCATACTCCACAAATGTCCAAATAGTTGAGTCCTATGGGAAAGCTGTGGTGTGAGATTTCCTGTTCCTGGTCTGAGTCTATCCAGAGATAGGATTGTACCATCATTTCATTAGCCTGTGGATCCTGGGGGGAAATTCCACTGATGTTCAACCTGGGGCCCTTCCCCTTTAGTGTTCTGATGGATGAAGACAAAAGGCACTGGGATAGAATCAGGTCAGTTTGTGAAACTGTCTCAACATCTCCCACACAACCTCAGAGATGGGAAGAGTCTCATGTGTCTGGTTTCTGCAAGGATTTGATGGTCAAAAGCAAGCCATGCCCATTCATTGTGTGTGAAGTTATTCAACAAAGTTGAAGTTATTCAACAGTTATTCAACATCTGCTCAACAGATAAAGGTAATGAAAACACAATGTCCTGATCTAGTTAGGCTGATACAACTTTTGTTCTAAACCATAGAGTGGTTGGCTAATAAAGAAATGTATCTCTTTCAGCTCTGGAGGCTGGGAATTCCAAGTTTAAGTTGTTGGCAGATTTGATGTCTGGTTCTTAAATGTTGTCTTCTTACTTTGTCCTCACATACTGAAAGGGGGAAAGCTCTCTGAGGCCTGTTTTTTAAGGTTATGTCTCATGACATAACCACCTCACACAGGCCCACACCTCCTCATATCATCACAGTGGTGATTAGATTTCAACCAATGCATGTTTGAAGGACACAAACATTCAGTCCATAGCACCCCACCACTATTGTGTCTGGGGGAGAAATGGAGGTGGTGTTGGCCTCTCCAGGGCCCCATTGTTTTTTCTCATTACCCTGGCTCTCTGCAGCTGGCCTCATCTCCATCTGTGATGCCCTCAAACCCACAATGCCCACCAGGCTTACAGCTGGTATGGGAGAGAAAAAGAAACCCCAGGGAAGCCAGGACCTTGGGCAACCTTGGACAAGTCACCTACCTTTACCTGGCTGAATGTCCCACCTATAAAATGGGACTGGCTAGATGTTTTGTGAGGGCTCCCACCCTAGATTCTGTGGGAACAGGGCTGGACCCCCATGGAGAGCTAGCTGTGCTGGCCCTGAATCCTGGCAGCAGCCGTAGCTGGTCGCCCACGCACAAGCAGGCAGGCAGGAGGCAGGGTGCTGCAGCCTCGTTGCCAAGAGCACAGAGAACTTTCCACTGAGTCCAGATTTTTTCATCACCATGGCAACAACTGGGGGTGGAAGCAGACTTCTTGAGAATTCTGGGGAGATTATATCAGGGAAGGAAGAACAAGAAAGTGAAGGCTTAGCCAGCCCTGAGGTCAAAGCCAGCACCCAGCGGGCCCCACATTTTCCCTCAGCCTTCTTTCTTCCCTTCTTCCCCATCCTTATTCCTCTTCTAATATTTCTCTTGTTTTCCTTTTCATCTCTTGCTATACCTCTTTTTCTCACTCCCTTCCCCAAACCGTCCTCACTCTCAGAATCTAGGTTGACATAATTATTATTCACATAGACTGTACACCATTGTTCCCAGGGCTTTATACTTGTGAATTCCTTTTACCCTCTGAGCCCTGGATGGTAGGTACCACGATCATCCCCACTTTACAGATGAAGAAATGGAGGCCTGGGGGTGTTCAGCTTCCACAATAAGTGATTGAATTTGAATGATTGCTCTTGCAGCCCCTATGGTGTTGAATTGTCTCCTTTGTCTAAGAAACTCAGGGGTTGCCATTAAATAAGGGGGGACAGAAAGGGAGCATAGTGGCATATGACTGTGTCAGGAGAACCCCACGTTTCTTTTTCTCCCCTCTGCAGCCCACACTGAACTTCTGGGTTTAGGGCAGGGCAGGAAACAATACCAGCAGACACTGCTTCCAGGCTAATTTCTAGCCCTGCTTACACAGTGCTGTCTTGGTTAGACTCAAAGAAGGCTCTTGGCCTAGGGACAGCATTAGGAAACCTGGGAAATCAGACACTTACATTCCCAGAATCTTCCTCATTACCCTAACAGTGCCCTGAGGAGAGAGAACTTGACCCAGGATAGCTGACTCATGCCACAGAGGATCTGTGAGAATCTTCAAGATCCAAGGATTCACTGCTCTCCCAAGATGAGGATGATGAGTGGCAGGAGGTTATATGTAAGCATATGACAGAAGCAGAAAAGATCACCTTTCAGCCCTGCAAGTCACTTGGCATGACCTCATGCTGAGGTTAAGCTAAGCTCATACAGACCAGGACAATCTGGAGACTGAGAAAGGTCTGCTTCACCCAAGAGGATAGAAAGTCTTCTATTCATGGTGTTGTAGTTAACTTACTCTCATTGCTGCACTTAACAGAACCTGACCAAAAGTTGCTTGTGGAAAAATGAGTTTATTTTGGCTTATGGACTTGAGGGGAAGCTCCATGATGGCAGGGAAAATGATGGCATGAGCAGAGCCTGGACATCACCTCCTGACCAATGTCAGATGAACAACAGCAACAGGAGAGTGTGCCAAACACTGGCAAGGGGAAGCTGGCTATAACATCCTTAGGCCTGCCCCCAACAACACACCTCCAACAAAGTTCCAAAATTGCCATCAGCTGTGAATCAAGCATTCAGAACACATTCATTTGTGGGGGACACCTGAATCAAAACATCACAGTCTGTCCCTGCCCCCCACAAGCTAATAATATCATATATGATATAAAATACAATACATTCAGCTCAACTTCAAAAATCCCCACAATATTTTATCCATTCCAATGATATTCAAACATGCCCATATTCCAAGGTCTTTCAACTAAGCCATAATACTCAAAACCAATAAACCCATAATGGCACAGAACATTCACACAGCAAAAGATAGCATTGTGCATGGCAAAGAGATTGAACCAACACAAGATTCAAACAGGGCAAACATCAAACTCTATCTCCAAGTCCGATAATTCTAACCAGTAATTAGTCTCATGGAGTTCTAATTTCACCCCACCAGCTCAGCTATTCACAGTCCTGGACAATTTTATCCAGTGCTGGCAGCTCTCCTTGGCAGCCATCCCATAATACTGCATTTCACTGGGTCTCCACTGCAACCTCATCCTCATGGCTCCTTTGGGCCTCCACACAGGCAATCCAACACACTGCCAATAGCCATTTTCAAAAACAAAATCCAATGACCCTCTCTTTCTGCATTTGTTATACTCCATAGTGCCAGGTGGGCCACCAACTTGTTAATTCAAGAGGGAACAAAGTCATTCTTGAAGAGCCAACATTCAGCCCCCCCACACTTCAAAAGAATCCACATTCTTCCTGCTGTCCCAAAGCAGATCACCTGGCCCAATCTCAATGGTTGTATTCACTCAAACAATTACAGCTGAAAGGGCAACAGTTTCATCCCAGAGATTTCATTTCTTTCTGTGCCATCTCCATCTGCTCACACCAGTCCATTTCAATACAACACAACCCTGCACCAGTTCTCAAGACACAGACAGAAGCAGCAAGCCTTTCACACATACTGCTTCTAGACCAGTCCTGACAAAGTTCTTTCTCACCCTCATAAGCCAAACCTCATAGTCCATAGTTCTTACTGCATTCAGGACTTTCCAACTCTGATTAGAATGGCCCATCAAGCTGTACTTACAGACTACAAGGCTGAGGTTTCCAATCTTTCCACATTCCTCCTGTAAATCAGTCCAAAAGGTCAAAAGCCACAGAACCAGGGTTCCAGCACTGACAGACCCCACTCCTGATACCAAAACAGTTGTAGTCAACTTACTCTCATTGCTACACCGAACAGAACCTGAGCAAACGTTGCTTGTGGAGGAAAGAGTTTATTTTGGCTTTTGGACTCAAGGGGAAACTCCATGATGGCAGGGAAAATGATGGCATGAGAAGTGGACATCACCTCCTGGCTAACATCAGATTGGACAACAGCAGCAGGAGAGTGTGCCAAACACTGGTGAGGGGAAGCTGGCTATAACACCTATAGGCCAACCTCCAACAACACAGCTCCAACAAGGTTCAAAAATTGCCATCCGCTGGGGATCAAGCATTTAGAACACATTCTTTTGTGGGGACACCTGGATCAAACCATCACACATGGCCTTATGAATGAAGGCTGCTTTTCTCTCCCTCCTGTCTCCATATGCTAAACTAAGTCCTCTCTGTTCACTGCCTTTGATATGTTTTAAAAATATTATTCTATATATATTATAAATATTATTCTATATATATTTTAACAGGCTATACACTTTGATCCCCTCACACCAACTACTGTTACGCTGGGGGCCCTCCTCAGTGTGGTTATGGTAATCAATGTGGGGTCATGAAGGCCTCAGTCAGTCCCTATGGGGAAGCAAGGAACCATGTTTCATGGTATTCCTACTTGTTCTGTGGCTCTTACAATCCCCTCCCCCCCACACACACACTTCTGCAATATTCCCTGAGCCATGGCAGGCTGGTTGGCAGTCTGGTTTAGTGTTGAGTTCTTTGTAACCTCTGGATTTATGCTCTCATAGGTTTTGATTATTCTAATTATCTGTCACCATCCCCTTGTGGCTGGTTGTCAGGCTAGCAGTAAGAGCAGTATTTAAGCTTTAGGTCCTGTATTAGTAACTTTTCTTGTTGATGTGACAGAGTACCTGGCAAAAGCACCTTAGGGAAGGAATGGTTTATCTTGGCTCACAGTTTGAAGGTACAGTGCATCATGGCAAGGAAGCAAGAGCTTGATGTGGATGGTCACATTGCACAGTTAGCAAGCAGAAAGAGAGACACGTCTTGATGCTCAGCTTGCTTTCTCCTTTTTATTCAGTCTGGGACCTCACATTTAGGGTGGTTCATCCCATCTCAATTAACCCCATCTAGAAACTCCCTCACACATGCCCAGAGGCTTATGATTCTAGATTCTGTCAAGTTGACAATATTAACCACCACAGATCCCTCTTCAGCTTGTCCCACATTTATTCCAAACCTCTGCCTTAAATTTCCAAGGCTGGACCTTATAATTATTGGCATTCCACAGAAGAGCTCCCCTTCCAGGCTACTAATTGGCTACCCTGGGTCTAACACTACAACACCCTGGTCGAATGAGCTGTGGCCAGGGAGCAGGGCCTCCTGTTACTGAACATTGTAATAGGTGTACTTTCTCGTGCATTTAAGCCTTTTTCAGTTGGGATTGTTTCACCTGAGCAGCCACCTAAGTGACCTGGAGTTGGGCTTTCTGCCGTTGGGGCTGAACTATTTTTCTGTACCATCAGTTGAGCTGGAGTTCCTGTAACTTACAGCTAAGGCCTCACAACTCTTACCACTATTCATGGGTCCATTAAAAGACTGGAAGAAGCACTTGTGATCTTGAAGAATGAAGTGAAGGGCCTCCAAGCTAGAGAAGCTAGAGAAGCTCTCACTTATCTTCACAAACCCCCGTCTAGTGGTCCACGGAAAACGAGTAGGGGCTGTGCTTCCATGCACAGCCATTGGTAGGTCTGGCTGCAGAATGACTATGCTGGGAAGGGTAAGAGATGATAACTCACCTTCCTACCATTTTACTCCAGGGAAGATATTAAGGTAAGAGCAGACTCTGAGAGCGCCATCCTAGACCATCCTCTCCTGAGGAGACTCTGAGAGACCCATCCTGGACCACATCTTTTCCTGAGGAGACTCTGAGAGGGCCATCCTTGACCACAACCTCTCCTGAGGAGACTCTGAGAGGCCCATCCTGGACCATCCTCTCCTGAGGAGACTCTGAGAGACCCATCCTGGACCACATCCTCTCCTGAGGAGACTCTGAGAGGCCCATCCTGGACCATCCTCTCCTGAGGAGACTCTGAGAGACCCATCCTGGACCACAACCTCTCCTGAGGAGACTCTGAGAGACCCATCCTGGACCACAACCTCTCCTGAGGAGACTCTGAGAGCCCCATCCTGGACCACATCTTTTCCTGAGGAGACTCTGAGACCACATCCTCTCCTGAGGAGACAGCTTTTGTTCATCCCCATAGGAGAATCTACAGCACCAGTCTTCCTGAGTCTCAACCTCAGAACCCTTAGAGGGTCTGTCACTTATGCCTGTCTTTTTTCTAAAGTAGATGATATCCAAAGGTCCAAATCTGGCCCTCCTGTCTGTTATAGTTTTCTTGGAACACAGACACACCCATTAATTTACTATTGTCTGTAACTGGTTTTGTGCCACAAAGATCAAGCTGACTGGTAGAAACAGATACTGTGTGACCTACAAAGCTTCAGACAGTCTTTTCACCCTTGCTGTAGAGTGTCAGTAGCCTGCCCCATGGCACAAGAGACCCAGGAGTGACGTTCCAGGATGGATAGCTCCCTCTCCTTTTTGGACTGTTTTACTGGGTAACTCCACCTCAGATGCTAGGAGGTTTCAGTAGCTATGGTCTAACAGTGGCTCTCAGAGAACATGTGGTCAACAAAATGCCGAGGCTGTGAGCACACAGCCTGTTGCCACGACAAGCTCCCCAATCTCTTGCATTATGTAGGACTTATGCTTACCTTGGTTCAGTTGTCTTTGTCCAAATTTCTTGCCTGATAGACTGTTTTGAGCTCTGAGTCTCTCGTCCATCCATCAACTTGCACTCCTGGTTTTGTTTTCTGGAAATTTATTCGGTTTTATTTGTGTATGTTCTTCCCAGCATCTTGGAAAGACTTCTGGAACTGGGGAGAGAGCTCAGCTTCTAAAGTGTTTGCCTTGCAAACATAAGAACCTGAGTTTGATTCCCAGAACCCATGAGAAAAAGCTGGATATGGTGATGAACACTTGTCATCCCAGCTCAAAAGAGGTGGGAACAGGTATATCCCTGGAGATCATTAGCCAGGCTGTCTAGCCTGCTTCGTGAGCTCCAGGCCAGAGAGAAGACCCTGTCTGGAAAAAAAAAAAGTAGACATCAACTAAGAGGAGCAACATCCAAAGTTGTTCTCTGCCCTCCATATGCACCCACACGACCCCTCATACACATCTACCCACAAAAGAGCTCTGTGGAATGTCATGAGATACCTCCATGCCCAGGTGGTCATTGATCTGCTAGTGACTGCTTCTTAGTCACATCAGCCACCAGCAACAGAAGACTTTTTGTCAAACATTTGACTGGGCTTTTAGTCTCCAAGATTGCTGCCCAATTTGGGGAAAATGGAATCACAGAACAGAAAGGATTTGAAAATCTCTTGAATCTCACACCTGGGGAAATGAAGGCCCAGAAAAGTGACGACCTCAGATGACAGAAGGAATTGTTGATACAGTCCAGAGAAAAACACTCATTACACCTTGACAATTTGGACAGGGTATTAGTTAGACGATAGCTGCTGTAACCAACAGCTCCAATTATGCACAGATCACTATCAGAAGGATCACTCTGGCTCACACCAGCCCTGGGTAGATAATAAGGGTAGAGTAGTTCTTTATCCATACTGCTCTTCACAGACCCAGGCTCCTTCCATCTTGTGGCTTAGCTTTGGGTCTTGTTAGTCTGCTCCAGTGACAGAAGAAAGAGCCCTGAACCAGTCAAGAAAACCCCACATCTATTTGGCTGAATTCCTCAATGATGCTAGAGATTTTGTAGCTATCTTCTCCAGACCCTGACCTCTCCAGACCCCTGGCATCATGTGCTCATCCCTTCTGCCTACCCAGGGAGAGCCTGGTCTATGGTAAGTGAGGCTGCAGTCCAAGTCACCAAGAAGAGGGAGGCTGGAGGCACCAAGCAGCTGGTGCCTGTTCAATAATCATCCACCCTGAAGGGGGGCCGCTTCCCTCATCCTGTGTCAGGAGAGAAAGGGAAACAGCAGCTGGCAAGCTCACAATTGGAGTCTGCCCACACAGAGTCACAAAACTCTCTCCCTGAATTCCAATGAGCTGGTGTCACTGAGAAGAAAGCAGTTCCCACCTCTGAGGAGAGCAGAGCCCCTAGGGCAAAGGGAAGGGGCCCTATGCTGGACCTCTGAGGGAAAGCCATCTTGGTAATAATGGCTGCTGCCATGGCTGAACAGGACTGGGAACACCTCGCTCCTGTTCTTAACATCCCATGCCCACCAGGGCCTTCCCTGCCCAGACCTCTCTTGATGTCTATGCCAGGAAAAGGCTAGGGTGTTGTTCTGTCACTCACACTTCTCCAGCTCGGTCTCCTGGGATCTTGTTTATCTGAGGCGAGTGGCATTAGGTGTCTTTGCAGTCATAAAATTTCTAGCTCTGTCACTTATCAGTATACTGTCTTTGGTCTGGAAAATGCTAATTAGTCATCGGGGATAGTGTGTGCTTTAACAGAAAGGAGCTGAAGCAGGACTCTGCGCTGGTTTCTTAGCTCTTCACCTGACTCCCAGGGTTCCTGTCAGTCCAGACCACCATCCAACAGCTACCGGAGGGGGGGCTGTCACATCTCAGTGACCTATTTATCAGAGTGCTCACTGATGGGGACAGCTGGTACCTATAACCTGAAGAAGGTGCAGGGCTCCATGAGACTCAGTCTTTGATGAAGGCGTGCACAGTCCAGCACTCAAAAGTAATTTTTGTAGCTTTTTTTTATTGAAGTAATCTTTATTTTATTTTTTAAAATTTCTTTATTATCCATACTTAGATACACTGAATGAGCAAATGATATGTTGATGTCCCCAGTTCCCCGATTTCCCTCTTCCCTGTCCCCAATCAGCTGGGTATTCTCCTCCGTGGGCAAACTGGATCAGTCCATGGGGTAGGGGGTTATGGATAGCCTAGGAGTCTGTTTGTTTTTTGTTTTTTGAGGTAGGGTCTTGCTTTAGCCCAGGCTGACCTGGAATTCACTATGTAGTCTCAGGGTGGCCTTGAATTTATAGCGATCCTCCTACCTCTCTGCCTCCTGAGAGCTGGGATTAAAGGCATGCGCCACCGTGACCAGTCCAAAAGTGACTTTAAGAAAACATTCCATTCCTTATTTTTGATTCTGAACAAATGATCCAATTCATAGCCCATTGCAGACTTCCCTGGAGCTCCTTCGGCCTCTCCTGTGTTCTCACACACCAGGAAGCTGCAGCTCTCTCTCCCTCCAGGACCATCCCCACGTTTCTCCTGTCCCTTCTAGCTCTTCGTGCAGATTGCTGGGAGGGGGGGGGGGACATGAGCATCCACACATTCACAATCACGACCTCTTTGCACTCATATGCATTTGGGGTTCCTCTTGTAGGTGTTAACTCCAAGAGAAAGGGACTGTGAATTTAGGAGTTGGCTTTTTTATTTTACATAATCTCAAACAGAAAATTTGCACCAAAAAAAAATGGAACAAGGACTTCCCTTATAGACTTGGCCCAGATTCATCAATTTTGTTATCTCCCCCTTCGTATAACTTATATATGATACACATAATTTTTTCTGAAATCATTTGCAAGTAAATTAAAGATATCATTCCCTTTTATCCCTAAATGATTCTGTGAAAGTTTTCTACAAAAAGAACATTCTCTTATATAACCACAGTGCAGTTATCAAAATCAGGAAATTAAACATTTTAGCAATTACTGTTATCTATTCCACAGCCCATATTAAAATGTCATCAATTGTCCCAATGGTGTACTTTTTAATTTTCCCTGTCCAAGATCTAATCTACAGTCTTAAATGTATTTAGATATCATATTTCTTTAGGAGAAAATTATGTTTTATAAGGCTTTTTTTCCCCCTGAGTCCTTACTCCTACTCACCAATGCTTAGAACAACACTGTGAACTTTTTTGTTTTCTTTCGTGCTTTGGTGTGTGTGTGTACATATGTGTACAGCTGTGCAGGTGTGCAGGGGCCAGAGAAGAATGCCAGGTGTACTTCTAGATTGCTCTTCCGTCTTCTCTGGCTGAACCTAGGGCTTGTGGTGTTTAGATTAGAATGGCTGAACAGTGAGCCCCGCTGATGCTACTGTCTTTGTCAGCCATACCTGGCTTTTTACCTGGATGTAGGACTCAAACTCAGGTCCTCCTGCTTGCACTGCCACCCCTCTTACCCATGGGGCCATCTCCCCTACCACAACACTGTAGACTTAATAGTAATGCAGGAAACACTTGAATTTGAAATGGAAGCAAAGAGTTGAAAGGTAATAATTACATATTCTCATTCCCTGTGGAATATACTGTTGGTTATACACTAAGCAGTCATTCCCTATGAGTGTGGTGGTAGATGCAAGAATGTGCAGATAGATGGATGGTGAATGGGTTTGTAGGTAAATGGGTGGATAAGAAATGGATGGATGGATGGGTTGGTAGAAGGAATGGGATACCATGGAGCTAGAGCATGACAGAACTCAGATTTGGATCTAGACTATCTGGCTTTACAATGGATAGTTTTTAACTATCCCATCACTATTGGGACATTAGAAGAAAGGTCCCAAGGCCAGCCAAGGACTTCTGGTTTCCCAGCATGAAGTCCCCAACTCCCTATCCAGGGGCATGCTAGGGACCCCTGCTCCAAGAAGCACCTGAAATCCATTCACTATTTCGGCCTCACCCAGAGCACAATGGTTGGCATTCGGCATTTTCCACAGGCCGTTTCTTGCTCAGCTCAGGCTGAAGTTCAGCTTCTCAAAGCCCACCCTCAGGTGAGGAGTGGTCTCCTCCTTTCCCCTATTCCTATCAGGTGACTATCTGGCCCAGGGTGATTCAGGGGCCCAGCTTCCTTCCACATTGTGGCTCCTTCATCTTTATCTTGCTGTCTGTATCCAATTAGCAGAAAGAAAAAATATGGCAAATTACATATGGAAGGTTACTTATGAGACTTACTTGTAATCCTCCTAATCACATTCCACAGCTACAAAAATTCTAACAAATAAAACACTAGCAAACTGAAAACAGTAGCACACTGATATATATATGTATATATATATATATGTATATATATATTACATCATGACTATTTAACGTGGTGTTGGAGGTATTAGCCAAAGCAATTAGGCAAGTTCATGCCAAAGTATTGAAAAGGAAGACACAAGCATATCTCTATTTGCAGATAATATGATTTTTTTTTTGTTTTTCAAGGTAGGGTCTCGCTCTAGCCCAGGCTGACCTGGAATTCACACTGTAGTCTCAGGGTGGCCTCAAACTCATGGCAATCTTCCTACCTTTGCCTCCCAAGTGCTGGGATTAAAGGCATGCACCACCACGCCCAGCTGAATATGATTCTCTTGTTGGAAAAAGCCAAAAGAATATAGGAAAATTGTTATAAACAAGTAATGAGTAAAGTAGAGAGGTATAAAATTAATATGAAGACCCCAGTAGTCATTATAAAATTTAAAAATTAACGGAAAACAATGACAGCAGGGTATGGTGGAACACACCTTAAATCCCAGCACTTGGGAGGCAGAGGTAGAAGGATCGCCATGAGTTCTAAACCAGCCTAAGACTACATAATGAATTCCATTTCAGCCTGGGCTAGAGTGAGACCTTACCTTAAAAAATAAAAAAAATATATAAAAAAGAAAATGATGATAGAATAGCAGGCTCCATTTATATTAGGCAAAATTCAAATAAAGTAATTAGACCTAAACTTAGCAACTAAATAAGATCTATAGAAAGAAAATTTTAAAACTTCCTGAAAAAGACAAATGTGTACTTGAACAAATTGATGTACATACCATGTTCTTAGATAAAAATATTAAAACTTCATATGTTAATTTAGGAATTTAATGGGAACATCCTCCAATCCATATTTCCTGGGCCATCAAAGGTCATAAATTTCACATGAAAGAAAACCAGAGTAATCAGAAAAAAATTTTTAAAGGAACATAGCCTTATAAGATACTAAACAAATTTTAAGCTTCTACAAGTGTGTAAGTACAAGTGAACCTATTTATGGTACATAAATTGAAAAATCCAGAGCTAGATCCCAGGGCCTGTGGATATTTAATATGTAGGTAAGACAGGTCTCACTCTAGCCCAGGCTAACCTGGATTCATTATAGTCTTAGGTTGGCCTTGAACTCACAGCAATCCTACCTGTGCTTCCCAAGTGCTGGGACTAAAGGCATGTGCCAACATGCCCAAGTTGAAATGAATATTTTAATAAGTTGTGTTGGCACAACTAGGTAGCCATACAGAAAAAAAGAAATCATTTAATCCAGTCTTCATAGCGTATGTCATGATAAATTCCATATGAATCAGAGTAACTATAATTGTGAAAACTAAAGCAACACTTCTATAGTCTGAATGTGATTTGTTCCATACGGGTAGGAGATTGATGCCCTGGGTGACAGAACCGGGAGGTGGATAAACTTTTCAGAGGTGGGACCTTGTGGGAGAGCTTCAGGACAATTGGGGTACCACACCACCCTTGGCAGGGGTCAAGGGATTTCTCAAAGGTTAGTTCTCAGAAGAGGGCTTTACAAGCTTGAATCTGGCCCCACAAAGCCTTCCTTTGGCTTCTGTTTTGAGATGTGATCTCTTCCTCCTACACACATCCTGCCAAAATATGACGAAGTCAAGAGGGCCTTCATCCAAGCTGAGCTGATGTCACACCGCACTTCTGAACCTCCTAAACTATGAGATAAATAAGTCTCTCTCTTTCTCTTTTTAAAAATAAAGTTAGCCTGCCTCCATTATCTTTTTAAAATTAATATCTTTATTACGAATAATTATATATGATATATGAGCAAATCTTGTGATGGTGCCTCCATTTCCCTCCTCTCTGTCCCCTACCCACTGGGGTCCCTCCTCAGTGTGCATACTGGATCTACCCATAGGGGGTTATGAACTGCACCAGAGGGAGCCAGTTTTTTTCTCCCCCCCTTTGGGCGTTGTTGCTGAGGGGGGGGCCATGTCTCTGGATATTCTCTCCCACCATGGTTCTTACAATCTTTCCACCCCCTCTTTTGCTCAGATCCCTGAGTCCTGGTGGGTGAGTTTTAAGTCTGCTTTATTGTTGAGGTCTTAAGTGTTTCTGGCATTCTGCTTTGGGTTGTATTGGGTATCATTGGTGTCTGTCTCCATTGACCTTTCCTGGGTTATCTGACTTGCTGTGGTGATTGGTCTCCTGTTTGTCTAATCACTTTCTCATAGGTTTCATTTGAGCTCTGTATGGTAGGCCAGGGGTTCCATTATATTTATTACTGTAATGCAAAACTAAAAAGAATGCTAATACTAAGAGGAAGGTCTAGGTGGATTCCTTTATCATCTAGGGTTGTAAAAACACTTTCCTAATATGACTAAATATCCGGAACAATAAAAGGAGAAAATGACAAATTTGCTATATTTTTAAAGTTTTGAACATATTAAAAAAAGTGAACATATTTATATTAAAGACAGCGAAACTATCTTTTTACTTACATCGCTTCTCTTAAAAGACAGTAGAAAAAAAGACAAAATATATGAATAGACAATTTACAGGAAAAATGCAAATGGTACCTAAATCTAGAATATTAAAGAAATGCAAATTAAACTAAACCAATCTCATCCATCATATTAGCAAGATGGGAAAAAATTAAACATTTTCATTTATTTGTTTACAAGGGAAGAGAGAGAAAGAGAGGAAGAGAGAATGAATGAGTACATCAGGTCCTCTTGCTACTGAAAGTGAATTCCAGACACATATGTTACTGTCTTACATAGGTACTAGGGAACTGAACTCAGGCTGGCAGGCTTTGTAAGGAAGCGTCTCTCCAGCCCAAGATCAGAAAATTTGACAATATACTCCATAGCAGGACCCAAGGGAAAACAGGCATTCTTAAGAATATCCTGATAGGAAAGCAAAAATAAATAGCTAGGTAATTTCTAGTAAACTGAATAGACCTTTACCTTTTGACCTGGGAATCCCATTTCTAGGAAACTATCCCAAAAGTACAGTGAAAGGAAGATAAAATTAGACACAAAATCATACATGGGAGCACTCATCATAATAACAAAATACTGAAAATTACCCAAACACTTATTAATAAAAATAAGTTGAAGAGTCCATGTACATGAACTTCCAAATGAGACTTTGAAATGATTTCCAAAGTATGGTAAGGAACCAACAGGACACAGGACAGAGTGCATAGCTATTTTGTGTGTGTGTGTGTGTGTGTGTAGACTGTGTAGAAATACACAAACCCAAATGTATTTCCTTGATTTTCAAGAAGAAATATTTGAAGAAATTCTAAAACTATTAAAAAAAACAATGGGGTAAATGTATATGGATGCAAACCCTTATTTAATGCATTTGACAAGTAAATTTTTAAAAACTGGAAAATCTTCCAGTGTATTTTAGAGCCACTTTCGAAGCTGAAAGAAATTAACCTAATTCTACATCGTACGGTTACATCAAGTTGTCAGAATAACCATATGGGGAAATGACTTCAAGTGACTTCAGAGCACAATGTTTTGACTATCCATCCTAAGGAGAAAACACACAAAGCCATCTTTAACTGCGCTAAGCTGGGTTTCTTAGTGACAATGTTGGTGAGGTTATTTTCCAACTATTCTTAAATGAGTGTATTAGTGGGTGGATAGATAGATATTAGATAGATGATAAATATATAGAGATAGACAGACAGATGGAGATGGGAGACAGAAAGAAGGACAAATAGTTATTGGAGTTAGACAAAAGACACATAAGTATGAAGTTAAAAAAGCTAAAATTTTAACCTATAATTGAATGTGAAATGTCAGCATAACTCAGGACTTACTTCCCTTCTTCTACAAAGTTATTTTCCCTTAGCATCAGGTCCTGAAATGTCTTGGAAACTATAAGAATCCATGGCAATAAGTACCATTTCCCATTATAAAAATTCAGGCCAGGAGTGGTGGTGCACATCTGTAATTCCAGCACCGAGGAGGCCGAAACAGGAAGACTTCAGGCCAGCCTAGGGTATACATAACAAGACTCTGTCTCAAAGAAAACATACCCACAAAAAAAAAAAAACCACCAGTGTTCATTGAAGAAATGCTTGGTTCTTAAGGAGGGTCATGTGTAGGATGGCGCTGAATTGTCTTGTCCTTAGAACCATGTAGGAACAACCTGAATGAGCTCCCACCAACAAATGACCAGAGCATTTATTTGTTAATAAAAACAATGGCCATTCGTGGTGGCGCACGCCTTTAGTCCCAGCACTTGAGAGGCAGAGGTAAGAGAAACACAGTGAGTTCAAGTCCACCTGAGACTACATAGTGAATTCTAGGTCAGCCTGGGCTAGAGGGAGACCCCACCTCGGAAAACAAAACAAACAAACAAACAAACAAACAAAAAGAATAGTGGCAGCAGCTGGCCTGTAATCCAGCTGAGACAGGAGGATTGCAAGTCCCAGGTCAACCTGGGCACTTAGTGAGTCACTGTCTCAAAATAAAATGTTGAAAAAACCCCAGGGGGGGGGCTGCCTACTTAATGCTACTCATCTTTGGTTAGAGAAGCTTCTCTTTTCATTTGGTAGTGACCACTGGGGTGACTCAAAAGTCACCAAAATGCTGAGAAGTGACAGTGGAGTGTTCAGCACTAAATGAGAGACATCGCTATCATACTTTCCAAGCTCAGGGACCACTGCTGAAGAGGTGGCAGAAAGGGTAGCAGAAAGAACGTAAGAGCCAAAGAAAGGGAGGAGTGCTTAGAATACTGTCATCCAGACACATAGTGGCCTTGATATTCATGACCTCACGGTGATTGATGCTACCTACACAAGCCCTGCATAATAGGAGGAGAAAAAATGACGACATCAAAAAGAGGAGAGGATAGTTGGAAAGGAGACGTTGCCCATCACTCCCAGGCCATTACAAGGAGATCTGGGAGGTGGCAAGGGATTGTTAGGCAGGTTATGATCATGGTATATTGTCTATATTTATGGAAGCTTGCAATTAACAGTTTTTAAGTAGTGCTAGGGAGATGGCTCAGCAGTTAAAAGCATTTGCTTGCAAAGCTGAAGCCTAGGTTTGATTCCTCAGTACGAATGTAAATCTAGATGCACAAAGTAATGCATGCATCTGGAGTTTGTTTACAAGAGGCCCCGGCACAAACCACAAACCCCTATTCTCTCTCTCTCTCTCTCTCTCTCTCTCTCTCTCTCTCTCTCTCTCTCTCTCTCTGTCTCTCGCTCGCTCTCTCTCTCCCTCTCATGTAAATAAATAAATATTTTTTAAAGTGACAGGCTGAGTATATAACTTCAAAGGAGGAACAAGTCCCTGGCATTCTTTAGGCCCTAGGTTCAATTTGGTATGGCAAAAAGGAGGAGGAATTTTTTTAAAAAAGAATAATGACTGCAATGGATTGAAATGCTTCTGATACTTTTTAAATCTACTAGTGATATGTTACTTAAGAGGAAATCTTTATTGGCTGCATTTGGAAGGTAAATGAGCATTCATTATGTTTCTCCTTTAGAAACATATTTTTGGTATAACCAAATAGTTGATTTGAGATTTCCCCTTTATAGAGGGTTAGAGATAATAAAAGCAGGAGAAATGATACAGATACATTTTGGGTCTGTGATGTTCCTCAAAGGCCCATGCATTGTATGTAGCTCAGTGTTCAGGGCAGAGCTAGGGAGTTGGTGGCAGGTTTAGGACGTGGCACCTAGTGGTGGCAGCTAGGTCACTGGGGATCTGCCCTTGAAGGAGTCTGTGCCTCCCCTCCCCCCTTCTTGTCTCTCATCACTCCCAGGCCATTACAAGGAGACCATGCTCCCTCCTCTGCCTCATGCTTCCTGCCATGGAGTACCGCCTCCATGGAGGGTCAATAGACCATGCACCAAAACCGTGAGCCAAAATAAATCTTTCCTCCTTCAATTTGATCAGCTCAGGTCCTTTATCTCTGTGACAGAAAGCTTACCCAGACAGAATTAGAACTTCACCATTGCAGTGTCTCAGGATAGAAAAGACCTAAGCTACTCAGTGGGTGACGCAAGCACTAGAATATCATGACAGGTCAGGCTGGCACTTCCTGTGTCCATTAAGACACCCGTGGAATGCTCCCGCTGGGAAGCCTGCAAGGACACAGCATCACCATGCTGCTGTCCTTCCCCAGATACTCAGCCTCCAGGTCCAGCTTCTCTCTCCAAGAACATGGAGGAGAGAGGATCAGACTCAATAATACAAGAGCCCGAGTATCCAAACCAGAACACAGGGACCTCTGCAGAAGAGGGGTGGCGTTTTGAAAAGGGAGAGATGCAGAGAGTCCTAGGAGATGGGCCAACCAAAGGCAGTGTGGGGACATTGAAGACCAGTTCAAAGGGCTTTTGGAGACAGTGGAAAAACTAAACAGACCAGCTGTTAATATTGAAAGAGATGGTGGCGCTGTGGTGTAGCAGTGACAGTCTCATTGCCAGGACGGAACACCCAACCAGAAGCAGCTCATGGGAGGATGGGATTTATTTTAGGCTTATAGTTTTGAGGAAAAGCTGGCTCATAAATTAACAAATCCACAGGGTGGAAGAGAGAAAGAGAGAGAGAGAGAGAGAGAGAGAGAGAGAGAGAGAGAGAGAGAGAGAGAAAAGGAAAGAGGGAGTGTGTGTTACCTTTGAACACAGTACTAATCAACCCCAAGCTCCATCCCCAATGACACACCTCCTCCAGGAAGGTTCTACCTTCCAAAGGATCCACCAGCTAGCAGCTAAGTATCACAAATACTTGAGGCTGTGGGGAAATTTTATATTCAAATTACCATAGATGGATGTACTTGCTACTAACAGATGAAGAAATTCAGCAGTATATTAAATCTGTAGTGAGTCAGTGGGAATTTGCTGCACTACTCTCTGTATTGCTCTGTGTTTGGAGAGTTTCACGATTTTTTGATTTTACAAAAAGGACTCTGGTAGGGCTGGAGAGATGGCTCATTGGTTAAGGCACTTGCCTGCAAAGCCTAACAACCCGGGTTCCATTTACCAATACCAATACCCACATAAAGCCAGCTGCACAGAGTGGTGCATGCATCTGGAGTTCTTTGCAGCAGCTAGAGGCCCTGATAGATCTCTCTCTCTCTCTCTCTCTCTCTCTCTCTCTCCCTCTCTCTCTCCCTCTTTCTCTCCCTCTCTCTCATATAATTAAATTAATTAAAATGAAAAGGCCTCTGTAAAGACAGAACTGTAATTCTGCATAAACCCAGTCTGAGCCTCCGACAGGAGTAGCCACAGGTCAGGCCGTTCCAGGTAGGTGCTGATCTACCACTGTTTCTGATGGCAGGGAGGAGGACAGGTTCATGGTGGGTGGTGTCTACTTCCCCATCCATTGGCTATGTACTTGCCAGGAAGCAAGCAAAGGCTAGATCATGTCTTTGTCCAACTAGGCTTGCCCTGTTAGACCCTGGCCATCACCCTGGAAAATTGTCCCTTGGGTCTAAGCCTAGGTGGAGCCTGGTGGGGTAGACCACATGGTCTAAGCGAGCTGCTGGACTATGGGTGATGAGCACCTTGGAGACAAGAACTCAGCCAAGGGGATGTGAGGGTGATCTAACTGTGGCATTTGTCACCCCATTGCTTGCCATGGTTGATTTGGCTGATCGGGCTGGCAGGGAAGGTGTCCCTTTCTTCCCTCACAACATGTAAATCCATGTGCAAAATGATGCACACATCTGCGGTTCTAATGTGCCGAAGTCAATGGGAAAGCAGAACCAGGAGATTCGAAAGCTGCCAGACCAGCTAGACTGGCATTCATGTGCAGTGGCAAGAGACCCTGTCTCAAAGAAGGTGGAAGAGCACAGACACTCGAGGCTGTCCTCTGGCCTCCTACGTGGGCACGGGCACCGTAGCATGTCATAGAAAAGGAGATTTGTTTCCATTGTTGCACTAAGTGTGTACCAAGAATCGAGATGTTGATTCCTGATAGCAGTGCTTGTAATTTATAAGACCACAGCAGCTGTATACTGGGGGGGGGGGGAAACAGTCCCAAAGCATGTGAACTTGAGTTGTGTTACACACAACTCCTTCTCAGCACACAGCACTTGCTGGTTTGGGGTACTTCTTAGATTTTTAAAGATGCCAAAAGTACAGATTTCAAAGCAGCCCATTAGTGGCTCTGCTGTAATCATTTCAGGGACAAGGTAAATGTGATTAAAAAGTATGGAGACAGGGGCTGAAAATATAGCTTAGTGGTTAAGGCATTTGCCTGCAAAGTCTAATGACCCAGTACCTGTGTAAAGCCAGATGCACAAAGTGGTACATGTGTCTGGAGTTCCTTTGCAGCAGCTGGAGGCCCTGCTGCGCCCATTCTTTCTGTCTGTCTCTCTTCTTTCTATCTCTCTCTGCTGGCAAGTAAATAAATAAAAAAAATTTTTTTAAGTATGGAGACAATTTTATGAGGATCAAGGAAGGCTTGGAAGAGCCAAAAAAGAGAAAGATGGAGATGAAGACAGGAGAGAAGTCTTGCCTGCCTGGGTTTGAGTCCCAGCTCCCCTCTTCCCCAGGTTAGGCAGTTGACTTAACTCTCTGAGCTTCAGCTTTCTGTAGAAGGTACATAATGATCACACCTTCTTCATAGGGCTGTTGCGAAGACTCTGTGAGTAAACATCTAAACAGTGCATGACTCATAGCAAATGATCCCTAAGAGTTTGAGATATCAGTTCCAAAATCCCACAGGAACTCATCAGATGGAAAAATAGCTATGAATTAGCACTATGCAAGAGCACAGCCTATCATGGGAAGCATGTGGCCTGCTGGGATCAAGAGTCAATGCATCAAAAAATAATAAATAAATAAAAAATGCTGGGTGTGTTGGCACATGTCTTTAATCCCAGCACTCGGGAGGTTTAGATAGGAGAATTACCATGAGTATGAGGCCAGCCTAAGCTATAGAGTGAGTTCCAAGTCAGCTTGGGCTCCAATGAGAACCTGATTTTAAAAATAAAAAAACAGGCCAGGTATGGTGGCACATGCCTTTAATCTCAGCATTTGGGAGGCAGAAGTAGGAGGATTTTTGTGATTTTGAGGCCAGCCTGAGACTACATAGTCAATTCTAGATCAGCCTGGGCTAGAGCGAGACCCCACCACAGAGAAAGATGACAAAAACAAAAATAAAAAGTCAATGCATTAGATGAATGGCTGATGCCAGGTTGGATACAGCTCCTACTGTTATGATCCTTGACTAGCTCCTCCCAAGGGACATACCTTCATCTCCCCCCCTCCAGCATGCCCTATCCTGGCTAATGGATGGTGTTGGATCCCAGTCTGATGGAGGAGGTAAAGCTACGACGGATGTGATGGCCCAGTGAGGGAGAGGCTGGGATAGGGCAGGCATAGCCTTGAATAAGGCTTTCCTTGGTTTGCCTGCTTTCCTCTGGCCTAGACCACCCTGCCCCTGACTCAGTCGTCCCCTCCAACCAACTGGAGCAATCAGGGTCCCTGGAGAGGAGCTCCAATCTCAGCTATAGAGACTGACAGATGAGGCAGCCATTCCAAGAAAGCCCATTAGAAGTAAGGTAAGGGGTCAGTCCCCAGTAACAAGGGACATGAGAACATGGAATCCCAGTCTTTGCCAATGTGAGGATCTATTATTTATCCAGTGGTGTAGGCTGAAAGTCAATTTACAAGAGCCTGGAGGGTTGGGTGCCCTGTTTCATCCATCAAAATAATAACTAAGCAATTAGTAAATAATGGAGTGAAATTGATTTTCTAAAAGACAAGTAGTTATGTGGTCCATGGGCTGTGACCGTGAGACTCAGAGGCTGGAGAAGGCACAGAGACTGACAAGGATAGAAGTCCTAGGAGACTGGGATAGGAGAAGAGGGGGGTCGTGATGGACAGGGCAGGGCTCTAGGCTGCTCTGCCTACCTCTCACCCAGTGGTCTGGCTGTGCATTGTCCTTCAAGAGCTAATCCTCAGAGTGGATTTTGTTAAAGGACTGGGTTCCCTGTGGGGTGGCCACAGAGCCTTCCGGACTCCCAACAACAGACCTCCCCCAGGTCTGTCTTCAGGGCCTGCCTTTGGACTCTGTCTCATGAGATGCTACCTTTATTTATTTATTTTTTTAATATTTTATTTGTTCATTTTCAAGCAGAGAAAGAGAGGGAGAGAAAGAACACCAGGGCCACCAACCTGTGGATCTGGCATCTGTGGAAACTGAGGAATTGAACCCGGGGCCTTAGGCATTAGAAGCAAGTGCCTTAACCTCTGAACCATCTCTCCAGCCCCCGGTACTACCTTTAGAGTCTTGGGCTCAGGGCAGGAGCTCATTAAATATTTGATGAGAATATGAATATTCATTGGCTCAGAAACATGGCAAAGGGGTCAATCATGAGGACCCTGGAGCCAGACTTCCTGGGCCCATGTTCTGCTTTGGGCGTTTCCTAGATGTATGACCTTAGCTGAGTTCTTTAATGTTTCTGAGCCTCTCTTTCCTCATCCACAACATGGGAGGAAGAATTAAATGAGTTACTAAAGTCTAGAACAGTGTCTGGCACATGTTAAGCACCAGATATTTTGGTCAGCAGGCCAAGGGAACCCTGGTGCCACACAAGCACCTCTACCAGCTCCCGCCATCTGTGCCGTGTCATCACATCCTGCTTATGTGTTCACAACATCTCTCAGACATGACCCACCTCCCCAGCTTCACTGCCTTCCCTCAGCAATTACCTCATTTCTGGCCTCCAGGATCACTACTCCCAGCTCACTGGCATTGAATGCCAGGCCAGTGGTGAGAGGAACCTAAGTTCTCCCCACTGAGCCAGAGTCCTGAACCTGTGGCACTGCCACCCTCTGGGAACTGGTGAGAGATCCAGCATTATACCCACCCCATGTACACACACTGACTCAGAACCCACACTTCAGCAAGGCCCAAGGCAACTGTGTGCATATTGTGACCACGAGAGCACTTGACATGGCCTTCCACCCTGGCTGCACTGCAGTGGCCCTACCTGAGTCACTGGGGTGGTACTTGGTCACCCGTGTTGCTTACAAGGCTCCCAGGGTTCAAAGTCACAGAGTCTCCCTTTGTAAAAAGCCTGGTGCTATGCCAGGCATTTTTAATCCCAGCCACACCTACAGGTGAGAAGGGAGGCAGAGAGAGACAGGACACATTCACCAGAAGCTCAGGTGAAGCCAGCTAGCCTGGTGAATTAAAAAAAACACAAAAACAGGGGTCAATAACATGAGATCCTGCCTCAGAGGAGCTAGAAGGTAAGGTGTGATACCTCCACACATGCACCTTGGCACACATGTGCCCACAACATACATGCCTACGAATAAATGATCAAAAAGAAAGAGGATACACAAAAGTTCTTTGTGCACTTGCATAAGGAGAGGTGAGTTTTTCCTTTAAGATACACCACACTATCCAACATGTGATCATCTGATGTGCCTCATTTGCACAGAGTCCCAGAGAGAATTTAAAATGTGGATGGACCAGCATTGCCCTAAATACAATTGGGTGGTTGCCTCTTGGCTTGAGGAGGTTGGGGGCTGCTTGCCCTTCCCTGAATGGCCCTATATTGCTGTATAATTGGCATCTGTGGATTCAACCAACCATGGGCTAAAAATATTCGGGGGGAAATTATATGTGTACTGAATGTGTAGACATTTCTCTCACTATTCCCTAAGCAAGCCAGTATAATCAGTATTCACATCACAGTTACATGATGGTAGGTATTGCAAGTAAGCTAGAGTTCATCTTTTTAAACTGTGGGCCTCCATGCCATGGGGGTGGGGGTGGGGACCTTATGACTCTTGTGTGGCTTGTAAAATAATTTGTCAACTAAAAGGTTTTGAAATGTGCAATGATCAAAAATGAATTCAAAAATTCAAACCATGTCATCAATCTGAGATGTTTGTGACAGCACTGACCCATGGGCATCGTGAGGCTCCACTGAGGCCCTACTTCTGAACAAACGACATTAGCACTTAGCATGGCACACACCGTCACACCAGGCAGTGCCAACCAAGGCCATCGGAAATACTTCAACTCACGTTTGAGACTAGACCGCAGTGTTTTTATTGCACACGCAACATTGTCTGCTCTTACAGAAACATAATGGTTTTTAAAAAACATTTCGCTTATTTATTTGCAAGCAGAGAGAGAAACAGACAGAAAGAGAGAGAGAGCGAGAGCGAGAGCGAGAGAGAGAGCGAGAGCGAGAGCGAGAGCGAGAGCGAGAGAGAGAGAGAGAGAGAGAGAGAGAGAGAGAGAATGGGCATGCCAGGGCCTCTAGCCACTGCAAATTAACTCTACATATATGCACCACTTTGTGCATACAGCTATATGTGGTAGGTACTAGGGACTCAAGCCTGGTTGGTTAGGCTTTGCAGGCAGACATGTGGTAATTTGACTGAATGTCCCCCAATAGATTCAAAAGTGTATTAAAGATTTGTCTCCAGCCTCCTGGCTGGAGGAGGTGTCACCTTAGCCTGGCCTCCTAGGGTATTTCTAAGGTGAATGTAAAATTCCAGTGATACATATGTAAAGAGCAGTTGGAGCTGAAGTCTGCAGTCCTGCTGTTTTGAAAGTTGGAGTCAGGGTGTGCTGGCTGGAGGTGATGGCTTTTTCTCCTTTCTCTGCTTGGATCTGTGAAAGGGGGCCAGCCTTTTTCTTCATTACTGAACTTCCCCTGGATCTATTACTTTAATAAATATTTTCATCCCAAAACTGTGCCTGATTTGGAGATTTATCCCAGTGGCGTGTGGCTGACTACAACAGGCACCATAAACACTGAGCATTCTCTCTAGCCCAATATGGTTTAAGGGAAACAAAGACTTCTAGAATTTTCCCGCCATTATTCATGTAGGCATCAAATTAGTTTATCTTTAGATTGTATTGTGTTAGAATGCTTGATTTTAAAAATTGCTATTAGAGTAGATGACTTTTCATTTAAAAAAAATCGTGGGGCTGGGGAGATGGCTCAGCGGGTAAGAGCACTTGCCATGTACACATGAAGGCCTGATTCATCCTGTTTGATTCCCCAACACCCACATAAAGAGGTGGGCATGGTTACATATGCTTGCCACCTCAGTCCTCTGCGGAATAGAGAATGGAGCATTGCTGGGGCTCACTGGTCAGCCAGGCTAGCAGGTTAGTGAGAGACTCAGGCTCAAGGGAACAAGTCCATGAATGATAAAGGATGAAGCCCAGTATTCTCCTCCGGCCTCCAAATGTGCACACACAAGGTACCTGTACTGCACAAACATATACATACACCCCACACAAGCCACACTACTCATACCATATCCCACACACTACACACAAACCACGCTACCCATACCACACCACACTACACACAAACCACACTATCCAAACCACACCACACACACAATTACTTTTAGAGTTGCTGACTTGAGTCTCAATTTAAAAAAAAATCATGGTGCTGAGATGGCTCACAGGTAAGAGCTCACGAGTAAGAGCAATTGCTTTAAGAGCTCACGAGTAATTGCTGTGCAAACATGAAGACCTGAATTTGATTCCAGCACCCATGTAAAAAGCCAGGCATGACCACACATGCATTGATGCAACTCCAATGCTGAGTGGGACAGAGACCAGAAAGTTGCTGGGGCTCTCAAGTCAGCCAATCTGACCAAAAGCTGGCATGAGCTTCAGGTCCACTGAGACAAGAAAATGCAAGAGAGAAGAGGACACTCCTCTCATCTCCACACACATGGGCACGCCCATCTGCGTGTACACATGCATACATCACATTGCACACACACACACACACCCCAAAATTAAAATTACAAAAATCATTACAGGAATTTTTACTTGACATTAAACAGAATCTCCAACAATTTCTGAAATGACCCTGAGCGTATTTCAGCCATTTGTACTATGTGTTCATGCAAAGCAGTGTTCTCAGTATTAGACAATGATAAAATCAAAATGTCAATCAACTCTGAAAGACACTGAGAATGCCCTGTGTCCTGTAGTACCTAATATTCAACCAAAATTTAAATCTTTATGCAAACACAAGCACATCCACCTCATTCGTATACAAATTTGCTTTTTATCTTTAATAAATGGTAAAACTGTATGTATACCAAAGAATTGTTTTAACATAAATTGCTTTATGATTTATCAGTAAGTGTTTGGTTTGTATATTTATTTTATATACTCATATGCTCAGAGTCATGTAGAAATTTCTCAGGTTTTAGCCATGAAACCTAAGGGGTCACGAGTGGAAAAACACTAGAGATGATATAAAGTATAGGGGGAGAATGAGTGTGTGAGCTACATGCAAATATACCTTTTCCTATAGGGTACATAGATTTTGATCTGTAGGAGTTCCTCACAGCTACCAAGAGATAATTGTATAGAGAACATTTATTGACACTTTGGGTCTGTGTGGTTACAAACATTCAGCCATGATTGACAAGATCAAGCCTCGGGAGGCTGTCAGGGTTACTTTGAAGGCCCCAAATTCAGTTCTAGGGTCCCCTCCTTGAAGTTCATCCCCCATTCCCATAGCACCTTTTGCCTTCCACCGAAGAGCACTTACCACATCAAGGTCCACCTTTGTCATCACTGTCCTTGCTAAACATCTGCAATTTACAACTGAGAATCAGGCTGGCTTCAGCTCCAGCCTGGATGGAGACAGACTTCGGCACCTAGTAGGCACTCAGAAATTTTTGCTAAATGAGTGACTCATAAGGTCAACAATTTTGGATAGCGATGGGGATTATCTCACCTCCCAGGAAAGAATCCATTTCTCCTTGTTTTTTAGAGTCTGAAGTATTCCCTTCATTTCAATTACATTAGCTAATTACTGCAGTGCTTAAGCTCTTTCTTGGACATTTTCCACCAAAGATATAGTTGATTTCCATAAATAATGCATATCCCATTTAGAAGACGGTGAGAGGC
This sequence comes from Zapus hudsonius, assembly GCA_004024765.1. NCBI lineage: Eukaryota > Metazoa > Chordata > Mammalia > Rodentia > Dipodidae > Zapus > Zapus hudsonius. Next base: position 11,710 of record PVHP010005191.1, on the reverse strand, counting down.
TTCAAATGCTCTGGAGAAGGCTGGGGACCAGCAGAGAAGGAGAAGGCATCAACTCTGGGGGGGAGGGGGGCAGGAATATGCAAGAAAAGTGATAGCAGAAGATAGGGGCTTCTCAACAGGACACCAGGGGGACGCTCCTAAAAGTGACAGCAACAATCGCTACCCTACACTGTGACCTTGACATTCCTCCCATTGAGAAAGGACAGGTATCCCTGCTCACAGTTGAATCCAGGTGGGCTTGTGGTTTCTTTGGCTAATGGTGGTAGCTCATGATGAAGAGATGGTAACTTACATCTCTAGCATTTCAACGCCAAGGCTTCCAGGGGCCATCTGTCTTCCACTCACCCAAAACCCACCCGTGCTCCTCATGGCCTCAAAGAGCAATTCTGAAACTGCTTCCTGCTGGCATCTGTAATCCGATTCATTTCGTCTCACAAATGTTATTTGCTGTGATATTTCCCAGTTCTCCCCCTTCTCTCTCTTTATCTCCTATCAAGTCAAGTGGGTCCACAGTGTTCATTGCTCCCCAAATCCTTAGGTGTGCCCAGGCACTGGAAAGCCTTCTCATGTTTTTTGCTGTTCCCAAACATTATTTATCATATTATTTAAATTTAAGTTGGGCAGTGTGCTGGTTTATGTTCATACAGCTACACTGAAGGTTACATTATTAAGATACATTCGTACTTGGTGAATGTCTGTGGCTCTGAGACCCCCCTAGCCCCCCATCCTTCTCTCTACTGCTCCAACACTATGACCAGAGTGGGCTATGGTTCCTCAAGGCTCTGCCATTCTGGTTGTTCAATACTCACGGTATCAACTCTGGGATTAGGGTGAGATGTATTTAGCAAAAAAAAAAAAAAGAAAGAGAGAGAGAGAAATGCAGACCTTGTGCTTGTGTTATTCCTTTTCTCACACACAAGAAGAAAAGAAATAAGAAGCTCAGAGGTTTTATGGTGACCCCACGGTGTCAACAGAAATGCAGTCGTCCACCATTCTCCTCTGTCCTCAGGGAAGGTTTTCAAATTGCAAGGTCAACTCACACCCAGAGTGCATGCTGGGGCTCAAATCATCATGTGAGCACTCCAGCCCAAAGAAATGAGGATAATGAGATGATCATCATTTCCCATCAAGCATCTCTTCTAGAGGTCCCTAGTAATTCCTGTATTTCCATTTCTTGGCCGGGAATTGTCACATGGACCTATGTAGCAGCAAGAGAGGGAAAGAAATATAATCCTGGCCTTGTTATTAAGGGAAAGGGGACAATTGTTATTAAGGAGGGTCATTAGTGCTTTCTGACTCTTATTCCTCTGTCTTATACATCCCTAAGACAACAATCCCAGGGATAGCTTCCAGCACAAAGCATTCTGAAACTGAATGTTAACATGGTTTAGCATATCTAGTGTGGTAGTTTGAATTTCAAATGTCCCCCATTACCTCATGTGGTTGGGATTAAGCCTCATGCTCAATCCCCAACTGATGGAGCCTTTGGGATGGAGAGGAGGTGTGTCATTGCTCCAGTCCACTGGGTGTTCAGAGCTAGCTTCCCTTGCTGCTGTGACAAGGTATGACCCAGGCTTCCTGCTCAAGCCTTTCATGCTTCCCTCATCGTGAAAACTGTAAACTGGGGGCTGGAGAAATGGCTCAGCAGTTAAAGGCGCTTGATTGTTTAGGATTGAATGAAAAAAATCTACATATCAAAACCTAGATGCAAAATAAAAATACAATAAAAATCAAAATGGTTAGAAATAGTATGGTATTCTGTCAAAAAATTGAAAATGGAATTACTATGGCAGAAAGAATATTCATGGACTGGGGAGATGGCTCAGTGGTTAAAGGTGCTTGATTATAAATTCTGGAGGCCCAGGTTCAATTCCCCAGTACCTTCATAAAGCCAGAGGCACAAAGTGGTGCCTGCATCTGGAGTTCATTTGCAGTGGCAAGAGGCCCTGATGTGCCCATATTCATTTTTTTCTATTTCTCCTTGTGAACACATACATACATATTTTTAGTTTGTTTTTTCCTTATTAAATATATTTAATGTCAATAATTACATACATTTTATGAGCAAATCTTGTGGTGGTACCCCCATTTCCCTCTTCCCTGTTCCAAACCCACTTGGGGGCCCTCCTTGGTAGGCATACTGCTCAGTTCCCTGAGTCATGGTGTCGAGTTTTAAGTCTGCTGTATTGTTGAGCTCTTAAGTGTCTCTGGACTTGTGCTTTGGATTGTGTTGGGTATCGTTGGTGTTTGTCTCCATTGTCCTTTCATGGGTTATCTGACTTTCTGTGGTGTTAGGTCTTGTTTATCTCGTCACTTTCTCATAGGTTTTGTGAGTGAGTGTGTGTGTGCGCGTGTGTGTATTTGATTTATGGTCTTGGGGGCTGGAGAGTTGGCTCAGCAGTTAAGGCACTTGCCTTAATTTAATGACCTTGGTTCGATTCCTCAGTCCCCACATAAAAGCCAGATGCACAGTGTGGTGCATCCATTGAGATATAGTCTCAAGTACTCCCATCCTATTTAGCCAAGGATAACCTTAAACTTCTGATACTCCTGAGTGCTGGAATTACCAGGGTGTGCCACCATGCCTGGTTTATGCAATGCTAGGGTTCAATCCCAAAGCTTTGTGAATATTAGGCACCTTGCCAACTGGACCACATCCCCAGGTCCAGTCCTTGGTTTTTTGAGAGTCTCACTATGTAGCCCAGGCTACCATGAACTTGTGATCCTCCTGCCTTTACCTGCCAACTGCTGGGATTGCAGACATGAGCTACTACTATCTCTGACCTAAAAGATTTTTAAAAATATATTTTAATTCTTTTTTTTTTGAGGTAGGGTCTCCCTCTAGCCCAAGCTGACCTGGAATTCACTATGTAGTCTCAGGGTGGCCTTGAACTCACGGCAATCCTCCTACCTCTGCCTCCCGAGTGCTGAGATTAAAGGTGTGCGCCACCACGCCTGGCTATTTTAATTCTTAATTGACACAAAATGGAACATATTTCCAGGTATATTACATGTATATAATATGTAATGGTCAGATCAGATAATTAGTTTTTTGTCACCTCAAGCATACATTTCTATAGGAGTGTTTTACTATGTAATATTTCAAATATATATCAAAGGGTTAGTTTGCATAGTATGAAATTGACATTTTGAAGGTCAAAATCATTTCACATATGTCCATCATCCATCAACCAGCTATAACAAGAACCAGCCCAGGAACAACTTCATTTTATTTAACCCTTGACTTCTCCACCATGGATTCTTTTCAAGCATGCCCCAGACATCTTATTTCATCCATACATATTTCACTATGAAACACTCAACAACCAGGACTGTTTGTAATGATTCCGATGCTATTTTCATACTTCTCAAAACGTTAAACTAATTCCTGACACCATTAAATACCTGGTCTGTGTTCACTGTCCCCAATTGTCTCAGGAATGTCCTGTTTTCATCGTCACAATGGTTCTTTAATTTGTTCGATCATGTGTTATAATTGGTAGCTATTTCTCTTGTGTCTGTTCATCTCTTGGTCCCCATTTATGATTCTCTTGTTTTATTTTTTCCTTCCTTTGTACAAAATCTGACCCTGGCCCTGTGGTGTCATTAAAACACATTAAGCTATTTGCATATTGTCCTCGGTGCCCTGCCTGTCATTTGCCCTACAAGTCCATAGCTGAGTCACTTTTAAAGAGTCAATTTCATTCAGGTTGAATATTTTGCCAGGAAGATGGCATTAGTTAGCTTCTTGCTGCTGGGATCAAATACCTGACAAAAAATCAGTTTAAGGGAGAAAGGGTTTATTTCATTTTACAGTTCCAGGTTACATGTGTCCATCATGGCAGAGAAGGCATGACAGCAAAAACTTAAATCAGAGCTGGTCCCTTTTATCCCACAGTGAGGAAGCAGAGAGTCACAAATGCTGATGCTCAGCCAGCTCTCTTCTTTTGGGGGGAAGGGGCTTTTGGTTATTTTCAAGGCAGGGTCTCACTCTAGCTCAGGATGACCTAGAACTCATTCTATAAACCTAGGCTGGCCTTAAACTCACAGTGATCCTCCTACCTCAGCCTCCTGAGTGCCCCATTTTATACAGTTCAAGTTACTGGCTGGGATGGTTTGATCCAGGTGTCCTCCACAAACGAATGTGTTCTGAATGACTGATCCCCAGCTGATGGCAGTTTGGGATTTGGAACCTTGTTGGAAATGTGTTGTTGGGGGGCAGATTTATGGGGTTTATAGCTAGCTTCCCCTTGCAAGTGTTTGGCACACCTTCCTGCCACTTTTTACCACCTGCTATGGTGGAGGTAATGTCCACCCTCTGCTCATGCCATCATTTTCCCTGCCATGATGGAACTTCCCCTTGAGTTTGTAAGCCAAAATAAACCCATTCCTCCACAAGCTGCTGTTGGTTAGGTTCTTTTCTGCAGCAATGAGAACGTTGACTGCAACAGTTTTGGCACCAGGTGTGGGATCTGTCATAGCTACTAGAACCCTGATTTTGTGGCTTTGGCCTTTTGGAACCGATTTGCAGGAGGAGTGTTGGAAGGATTTGAACCTTGGCCTAAGAGACACCTTGCAGTGCTGTAAATACAGCTTGATGGACCATCCTGGTCAGAGTTGGAAAGACCTGAATGCAGTAAGGACTATGGACTGTGAGGTTTGGTTTACAAGGGTGAGAAGGAACTTTGTCAGGACTGTACCAGAAGCAGTTTGTGTGAGAGGCTTGTTGCATTTGGCCTGACTGTGTCCTGAGAACTTGTGTAGGGTTGCTTTGCATGGAAATGGACTACTGTGAGCAGATGGAAATGGCACAGAGAGAAAGGAAATCTTTGGGCTGAAACTGCTGCCTGTTCAGCTGCAATTGTTTGAGAGATTACAACCATTGAGGTTGGGCCAGGTGAACTGCATTGGAACAACAGGAAGAATGCAGACTCACTTGAAATAAGGAGTCTGAATGCTGAAGGAAGTTTCCTGGTCGTCAAAGTTGGCTTTATTCCCCATTGGATTAACAAATTGGCAGCCCACTTGGTACTATGGAGTATAACAAATGCAGGAAGAGAGGGTCATTGGATTGCAACATGGAGTTTTGGCCATCAGCAGTGTGAAGCAGGTGTGCTAGATTGCGTGCATGGAAGCCCAATGGAGCCATGAGGATGAACCATGGGTTGCAGTGGAGACCCAGTGAAATGCCAAAACTGTGGGATGGCTGCCAAGAAGAGCTGCCAGCAATGGATGAAGTTTTCCCAGACTGTGAGTAGCTGAGCTGGAGGGGTAGAAACAGAACTCCAAGAGACTTGTTACTGATTAGAATTATTGGACTTGGAGATAGAGTTTGATGTTGCCCTGCTTGTTTTAAATCTTTTATTGGTTGAATCTGTCTTTGCCATGCCCAATGCTATCTTTTGCAGTGTGAATGTTGTGTGCCATTATGGGTTTGTTGTTTTTGGTATTATGGCTCAGTTTAAAGACCTTGGATTATGGGGATGTTTGAATATCATTTGAATGGATAAGAAAAAACTGTGGGGATTTTTAAAGTTGAGCTGAATTCATTGTATTTTACATCATGTATGATGACTGGTTTGTGGGGGCCAGGTGCAGATTGTGATGATTTGATGCAGGTGTCCCCCACAAATGAATGTGTTCTGAATGCTCAATCACCAGCTGATGGCAGTTTTAGAATAAGAAACCTTATTAGAACTATGTTGTTGGGGGCAGGCTTATGGGGGTTATAGCCAGCTTCCCCTTGCCTGTGCTTGACACACTCTCCTGCTGCTATAGTCCACCTGATGTTAGCCAGTCAGTGATGTCTACCCTCTGCTTATGCTGTGTTTTCCCTTCCATCATGGAGCTTCCCCTTGAGTCCATAAGCCAAAATATACCCTTTCCTCCACAAACAGCTTTTGGTCAGGCTCTTTCTGCACAGCAAAGAGGGAAGCCGACTACAACACTGGCCCATGAAATGGTGCTGCCTATAGTTAATGTCGGTTTTCCCATGTCATTTAACCTAATTAAGATAATCTCTCGAAGGTAACTCTAGGTCCTGTCAAATTGACAAGCAATATAAACGATCACAGAGATCATTGTGATCTTCCATTCAAAACAGCATAATGTCCATTGGTCTATGATGTTAGCTGTCATTGATGATCACTGCGTAGATCACTGTATTATAAATGGTTACACAGTGGCCTTGGTGATAATCAGGTGGCTTATCCAACTAAGGGATCTCCCCTTGCACTCCCCTCTCCCCACATCCCTGGCTGTGATGTCAAAAAGATTTGACCTAAACTGTGATGAGGTTCAGTGCTGCACTTCCTGCTCACCTTTTCCCTCTCCCCTTACCTGGACACCCCTGGGGTGGGAAGACTGTCTCTTTTATGGGGAATCTAGGGAGTTAGACAGAGCTTTGAATCTGGTCCTAGCCCTGCAGATACCAGCCTCTGAGGTTGCTAGGATACGGCTCCCGCAGCTTCTTCAAGCTGCATCCTTCTGGAACAGCTCCCGGACAATGTGGGTTGGGCCCTGCTAGGGGGAGGGGAAAGAAGAGATGGTACATCACAGACAGGCTTACCAAGAAGGGGGAGAGCCAGGCCCTTCCTAGATCTACCCAGGATCTATTCTGACCATCCATGGCGAAAGCTACTGTGTGCATTTTTAAAGTCCTGTTCTCTGTTGCTACTTGCATTTCTTCTGCAACATAGCTCTCTATACATACCTCAGAAACTATAACTGGAAGGAATACAGGAGGAAATGCAAGTCCTCTCCCCAGCCTTACCTACACAGCAGACTTCTCACCCAGACTCAGTGGAGGAATGTGAAGCTGCCTTCCAGACCCCTGCCTGGGCTCCCCTGGGCTTACCCGGGCTTCCAGCTGGCACCCTCCAGACATCACTGCAGTTAGCTAGCTCCCACAGTGCCTGGCTCTCCACCAGCCCCCCTCCCCTGTGCACAGCACAGTATTTTGAATAGATTAGTTTGAATGCATGAGCGCCCTGCTTGCCTGCCTCTGCAGACACAGGGTTCACTATCACAAAATGGCTCGTTCTGAGCAGCTTCCAAGTTCTTCCTATACACAACTGGAATCTAACCACCAAAATTACCACCAGGGACCCTTTGGGGAACCTGCCAGTGTCACAATGCTAACTGCCTCTTCCATAAGGTGATCCTTCAGAGTTGAATGTCTCTCCAATGCCTTACAAGAAGTAGTGGGGAAGTAGGCAAATGTGCCTATTCTAAGTCAATAAACTTGGCTTCCTTGAAGTCTCCCTAAAACCAGAGGTGCCCATGCTACTGTGCCCTTTAGACACTTGAGCCTTCCTCCTGGACCCACAGAACCCAGCATCCTAGGGATCAAACTGCAGTGCAGAGACTCCATGCCAGCAAGCTTGGGTAGAGGATTCATGTGGTGCTGCACAGATTTCCTAAGAGTGAGGCTCCACCTCCCCCTTCCTGGTGTGGGTTAGGGTACACCAAGACTTAAAGAAGGGGTGGAGGTTTCGGTGCAGAGCTCAAACAGGAGAAAGGGGAGGAGGGCTGAAGAGATGGCTAAGTGGTTAAGTGCTTGCCCATAAAGCAGAAGGACCTGAGTTCAACTCCCCGTCTCCACATAAAGCCACATGCACAAGGTGGCACATGTGTCTGGAGTTCATTTGCAGTGGCTAGAAGCCCTGGTGAGCTCTCTCTCTCTCTATCTCTCTCTCTCTCTCTCTTTTTCTCTGTCTCTAAGCTGATGATAGATAGATGATAGATAGATAGATAGATAGATAGATAGATAGATAGATAGATAAAAATAAAGTACAAAAAAAGGGGGGAAGACAGAAACAGGGAGCAGTGGCCAAATGCCTTATTCAAACACAGGAGCCAACTCCCTCTGGTTTATGTGTCACCATGGCATGGTGGTAGGAGACCTGAAATTCTGGCGTCTCAGGACTGAACTCAGCAACACTTCTCCCCACCAGCTACCAGGCCTCCTAAAGACTGGTCCTCCCAATGGCCTGTGTGGATAAGACAGCTCGGAAGGATCCCATCAGAAACTGCCTGCCAGGCTGGGGACAACAGTAAGGGTTGATGGCCTCCAGCCGTCCCAAGGCATCAGGTTAAGGGCTCTGCAGCCTGCATCCCGGATGCCTCCTGACTCCCTCCCCAGCTCTGAGGCCTGAGGACAGCATGGCTCCTTCTCACGCAGCATCAAAGAGTAAAAGACCATGAGATCCTGGATGGGGCTCTGCCCAGGGTCTGTCCTGTAGGAAAACACTCAGTTAACAACCATTATTCCAATGTGCACTTCCTGTCAGGCTCTTGGGTCGAGAAGGAGCATAAGACAGACATGGCCTTGGGCTCCAGGGCTGCCAGCCCTGGGGAGGGAGGATGCTGTCGTGGAGCGTGTGAGGTAGGTTATGCTGCAAGCCCTGCACCCAAGGGCCTGGACGCTTTCTGTCAAAGAGTGGCAACCGGAGAGGATGACAGAGCTAAGGAGCCAATGCCACACGCCTAATTAGCGGCCTCCGCTGCAGACCTGGCAACAGAGAAGTGCACAGCCCAGTAAATCATGGCTGGGATGCTGACCAATGAGAGCCCACAATGGTGATGTAATGCTCTTCCTCCGCTGTCATTAGCTGTTCGCCCTGCCACTCGAGCCCTTGCTGTAGCACCACAGGAGGTTTTCCAGGGAGAGGGTCTGGAGGTCTGGAAATAAGGGAATGTGGTGGTGGGAGGGGGAATCTTGGGAGAATGGAGGCTCAGCCAGGAGACCTGGTCCCTCTCTGAACAAGCCGGTGTTCAAGGCTGCTTGGCTGTGGCCTTTTCCAGACTGGGCTCCCTGGAGACCCCCACCCTGTCATCTCCTGGGGCAGGGCCGCCCCGGCATGTATGGGAAACAACCTCTCTCCCCAGAGGATCCAGGGGAGACAGGCTGCCGCCCAGCCCGCCCAAGAGACAGCTCAGGGCCCTGGCTCCCGCAGAACCAGGCTTACAATCCGGTGCCCACTACCTGTTCCAGTCATGGGGGCAACGACAGGTCCCAAATGTGGGGCGCACAGCCCGGAGCTGAGCGAGACTTGAATTTGCCTTGGAAAAGGTCTAGAACGGAGGGGGATCACATAGGTTTTTATTCTCCCAGGAGGTGTGAGGGAGGCACAGGAGCTCTAGAGGAGAGATGGTGGAATGATCCCCAGCCACCCAGTGACAGATGAGGAAAGCAAGGCACAGAGAGGTGCAGTGGCAGAAAGCAGGGTCTTCCTGGTGCCAAGGCTGGGACTCTTCAGCTTGCTCAGGAGGCTGATGGAGAGCAGCTGACTGACCTAGGCCTGGGAAGAAGCAGGTGGAGACGGAGGGTGGGGTTCTTTCTTGGGTGGGGAAACAGGGGACAAGGAGACCTGAGGTGGGAGGGAGAAGGCAGGTCCTACCTTGCAAAGTCTCTTCCACATGCAGCCCCAGAGCCACAAATGCTGCTGGGAGGCAGCCCACCTAACAGCCCAGGAGCCCTTACCTTCCCCTCCCCAACAAAGAAGAAAACCGCCCTGCACCCCTAGGACCCTCCTTGGGGCAGGAAAGCTGTGTGACATCTCAGCCTTGCAGAACTCGGCTCCTCCCCCAGTTTGGTCCCTGCCCTGTGTCCCTCCAGTGGGGAGTGTGCAGCGATCTGGGCCCAGGTCTGTTCACAGAGTACTCTCCCACCATCTGGAAGTACACTAGCCTCAAGACTTTGACCTTTTTGACACACCAGCCCTGGAACCTGGACATATGAGCTAGTCTGGGCCCCTCCAATTCTTGGGAACCAATCTCACAAGACAGGTCCTCTGCCATACAGAAGGCACTCCAGGAAGGTGGCCTACTTCTCTTTTGAGATGCTAATCTTCAAGAGGGGAACTAACCAACCAGCAGGGTGGGGACCAGGACAAGATCCTGGAGCCTCCTCCCAACTCAATGCCACCCCCCCCCAAGTCACTACAGCCAGAGGGAAGGTCTTGCTGGAGGATCAATTTATCTGGAAGCATCAGGACAGGGCCTTGCAACTTAGGCTGCCAGTGCCCCAGGTCATTGCAGTGAATGACTGAGCAGGAACTCCACCATCTCAGTGGAGCTAGAAGCAGCTGGGAAGCTTTCTCCTTAATGGCCCTCCTCCTTCTCTGAGGGAAGTCTAGGCCCTCTCAGGCCTTCAGAGCAGCTTGGAGTTAGAAGCCTGGAGTTAGAAGCAGGTTTATGGGAGGGGGGTACAGACAGAAGACTGAAGACAATAGGTTTAAAGAACAGCCTCAGGATCCTAAACAGCCTGGTAGAGCTCACCCAACTCCACATTCTGAGTTTCCAGGATATTAGGCTGTGTCCTCAAGTGGCCTTCTGCCCCTCAACTCCATAGAGGGACAGGAAAGGTGAGGAACTTCTGATAGGTGGGGAGATAGGAGCAGTGTGATGGGAGCCCTGGCCTGGGGTTGGTTGGTTTGAGGCCTGCTGTGAAATAACTGTAATCAAGGGCAGCATTTTCCCTCTGGCCTCAGGCTTCCATTCCTACACGAAGGGGCCAGACTCAGAGTTCAAGGCTTGGTTCAGCTCTAGCATCAGTGACCTTTGCAGGCCGGAAACTCACTTGCTCTGATTCCACCCGTATAGTCATTAAAGTCTCCTGCAAGCCTCCTGAACTACCGGAAATGGAAGGAATGGCCAACAACACAGAGCAAGAAGGAAATGCCTAGAGTCACACAACACAGGCAGATCAGTACTGTTGCACAGAGCTGAGGTGCAAGTTTCAGGAGTTCCTGAAAGTTCCTGCTCAACACTAAAAATACAATCCTATGAGAGCAACATATACAGGACTCACTAGGGCCGTGGAAGCAGCTTTTGTTCGATTTCTAAAAAACACGATAAATAAGGGGAAAAAAAAAGCAAAGTGGAGCATGCATCTGTGATCCCAATGCCCCTGTGACAATAGGAGGTGGAGCCAGGGGAATCTGAAGCTCCTGGGCCAGCTAGCTTGACGTTTGTTTACAGTGGCAAGGGACCCTGCCTCACAGGAGGTGGAGCATAGACCCTTGAGATTATCCTCTGATCTTCACATTCAGGCTGTGACACGCTTACCACCACCACCCCAACACACAAATAAATAAATTTGGGGGGCTAGGTATGTTGGCACCCGTCTTTAAAATCCCGGTACTGATAGGAGGATCACTGTGAGTTGGAAGCCAGCCTTAGACTAGATAATAAACTCCAGGTCAGCCTAGGCTAGCATGAGACCCTACCTTGAAAAACCAAAAATAAATAAATAGATAAGTGAAAATTTTAACTCTGTAGTGTGAAAGAAAAGTTATAGTTTATTCATGTGTCTGTGGACTTGCTTAGGAGTCAGCTGATCTAGGCTGATGGCTGGGTGGTTCTGAGGGTCCTGAATGAACTCACACATAAATTTGCAACTAAAAGGCATGGGGTGGCTCTATTGCATGTATCTTTCACATTCCTCAATGAAGCCTGAGTATGTCCTCCTCATAACAATGTCACAGGTACAATAGAGCAAGCTCTTCCATCCTAGTACCCATCAAGACTATTTGTGTCGTGTTTATTAACATCCTATTGATCAAATGAAGCCACAGGGCTGAAGTCAGTTGGGGGTAAAGAAGTGCCTCTTAACCATAGTTAGAAGATGCTGCAAAGTTCTACGGCAAAGGGCGTGCATCCAGGCAGGGGTGAAGAATTGGATCCATTCATGCCATCAGTCTACACA